>JAJPUD010005180.1:4302-24962 GCA_023553655.1 Myrmecobius fasciatus
CTTGCTAAATAAATAAATAAATATATGAATGAATGAATGGGTCAGTGAATGAATGGATGAAAAACATTTATTAAGCTCCTCCTCAAACTAGTAATTACGCTAAGTGCCTAGAATACAAATATAAGCAAATTAGACAGTCTCTATTCTTAAGGAGTTTATATTCCAATGGGGAAGGCAAATCGTCCTGCAAAGGTGACATGGTTTGGAAGTGGCCTGATTGCCCAGTTCCAGGCAAAACAAGGTGAGAGCCTCATCTGGTGGGGGCCAGGGTCCCAAGGGCAGAGTTCTAGTTGCCAGTCTGCTAAGGGAACAAGGCGGGAGGACACCGGGCAGCCAGAAATGCTAATGAGCTCTCCAGGCACATTGGTGGAAGCCAATATTGCTAATGATGTTTGTCCCTCAGTGTTCCTTCTGTGGTCTTATGATCTTGTTACTTCTGCCATCCTCTGCCCTGCTCAGAAGCCCTCTGTGATCCATTCTAGGAACACTACTTTAGGAAGGAGATCAATGAACTGGAAGAGGGTGGCCAGGATGAGGAAGGACCTTGTAATAAATCTGGGTTAGAACTGGTTGGAGGAATTAAGAAACTGAGGAAAAGCAATCTTGAAATATTTGAAAGAACACCATGTGGAAAAAGATTAGCCTGACTCTGCTTGGTTCTAGAGGGCAGAACCAGGAGCAATAGGCAGGGGTTATCAAGGGAGCCTTTTAGGCTCAAGATCAGGAGGAACTTTGGAACCATGAGAAACCACCCAAAGTGAAATGGGCTGTTAAAGCAGAGTAAAACAGAATGACTGCCTCTTGGGGATGTTATTTGGGTGTAAGTTTGGCTAGATACCCACAGAGGTTCCCTTCCAGCTCTGAAGTCTAAGATCCTGGCAAAGTGAACCCCCTCCAAGGAGCAGGGACTCTGCCCCAAAGGGAGACCGACCCTCTCTTCAAAAGACCAACAAGTCCTAGATCAGCCCTGCATCCTTGTTACCGGGAAAAAGAACCAAGGGACTGTTCTTCTGGAAAAGAAATGATTAGTTAAGTAGATTGAGTTAAAGGACCTCTGACCCATCCTACAAGAGGAGAGATGAATTTTCTCTTTTTATTTTCTTTTTAAAATTTTATTTAAATTAATAAATATATTCCCCTCTCTTCCTCCTCATCCCCATCATGGGAGGGGAAAAAACAAACCCCAAACCAGAACCCTTGTAACATAATTATGTAAGACAAATCCCCACCGTGGCCACGTCCAAAAACATACATCTCATTTTGTACTTCAGTCCTTCACTTCTTTTCTTCCAGGAAGAAGGTAGCCTGCTTCCTTTTCAATCCTCTGGAATCAAGGATGATTATTATACTGGTCAGAATTCTTGGATCTTTCAGTGTTGTGTACCTCTGGGCAAGTAACTTAACCTTTCTGTACCTCAGTTTCCTCATCTGTAAAATGGGGATAATGATCACATTATCTCCTAAGGAGATAACTTTTGTAAAGTGCTTTGCCAGTTTTATAATGCTCTGTCAATGCTAGCTAGCTATTATTATTATCACCATTTGCAATGTTGTTATTATGTATATTGTTAGGATTCTGCTCTCTTTGCTCTGCATCAATTCATTCAAGTCTTCTTGGGTTTCTCTAAGACTCTGGATTTCAGAAAAGATACTAATCTGAACTAGTGGAGGGATTTTCCTCCCTGGGAGTTCTCTGCCCCAGTAAAACTACAGGCCATGACCAGACTAAAGAGGATGTAGAAAATAACATCCCAAGCTAAGTGAAGACTAGAATGGTACAGAGGAGCAAAGTTATACATGAGTATGTGAATTGATATGATATTGTTCCTCAGTTAAAGAAATGCAAATGAGAGGCAGTGTGGTATAATGAAGAGCCTTGAATGCTAGGCAAAATAATTTGGATTCTCCTCAATAGGGAGCTATTGGAAGTGGGGAGTGGGACGAATGGAAATGGGGAAACTTAGGCATTCTGATCCATTTAATAAGCAGCTTTTCAGGGCCTTATAGGGGAAGCAGGGAGATCTGGATGTTCCAACCCATTTAACAAGCAGCTTTTCAGGGCCTTATAGGGGAAGCGGGGAGATCTGGATGTTTTAATCCATTTAATAAGTAGCTCTTTCAGGCCTTATAGTGGAAGTGGGGAAACCTGTATATTCCAATTCATTCAATAAGCAGCTCTTCAAGGCTTTCTCTGATCAAGGCTCTCTGTGATTCCCAGCAGATATAGTTGATAAGGCACAGTCCCTGTTTTTAAGACAAGTTCAATCACAGACGGCATGGATGCCTTTAACTAGGGTTCAAGAGTGAAGGAGACCAGGACCAAGAAGGGAAGGGTGGTCACAGAACTGAGAAGAGCTTCAGGAGGAGGCGCTCTGAAACAGCTGACCTCAGCAGGCCCCTTAGAGAATAAGGAAACGGAGCCCCAAAGTATATTGGCTCCCTGTCAGTCCTGGCAGAGCTGGGGCTCAGACCTAGAGCCCAGGCCCTCCCCCAAGGGCCTGTTCCCCCAAATAGTCCTGTACTGGCATCCCCTCCTGGGAGGAGTGGCTCCTCTTGGAAACCTCTGGTCCCAGCTGGGGATGGGCTCAGCCCCTTGGCTCCGCCACAGCCGGAGGGCTTGGGCCTAAGGAGGAGAGAAGTCCATCTCTCTTTGGGCCTGCCTGCCCAGGATGTGGGCAGTCGTCCAGTGTTAGGAGAAGCCAATTGGCTAGGAGTGGCCCGATCTCTCATTTCCTCCCACCTGCCTACCCGTCTCCTGTTGGCTGGAACATTTGAGGTGGATGAGGAGGGGGAGTGAGGAAGGTGTGGAACAGGATCATTGCACATGGGACACTGCAGAGAGCCTGAGATTTAAACCTGGGGACCCGGGTTTGAATTCTGACAATTTCTGACACTGCCCGTTCTTTGTCTTTTGACCCCAGACAAATCATTTACTTTCTCAGTAGTTTCTTCAACTTTAAAATGAGGGGTTTGTACCAGAGCACCCCAATATCTCTGGTCTCTGAGGTCCCTGTAAGCTCTGTCAACTAAGGGAAGGGAAGGCTGGCTGGTTCAGTATCTCCTTCTGCTACCCACCTCCTGCAGGGCACGAGAATTGGCAGAGAAGAGAAACATAGAGGGGCCTCTCTCTCCTGGCTCTTTCTGGGTCAAGCTCTCAGGACACACAGGGTTAATCGGTCCCCATAATCCCAGTGCCATTTCCGGAAAAGGCTGCCCTGACAGGGCCCAAGGGGGATGGAGCTAAAGGAACATTCAGTGCTGCTTCTGAGGGAAGGGGCGAGGACAGTAAACAGGAAGACCCCCGTTGGCCTGCCCTAGAGAAAGGGGCGTTCCTTAAGTACCTAGTGTGGGTGGGGTGGACCAAGAACATATGGTCTTACAGAAAGAATCCTGGACTGGGAGTCTGGAGGGATGGATTCTGGTCCCAGGTGTGTTCACAGGCTGGTTGTGAGACTTTGGGGCAAGCTGCTTCATCATCCTGGGGTCTCAGTTTCTCCAGCTGTAAAGTGAGGGGTGGGGAGGGGACTGGGTAATCACTAGGGCTGGTTCCAGTCATAGCATTGGGGTGGAAAAGCCACCAAATCAGTTGTCAGAGTAGCTGTGTTCAAATCCTAATTCTACTCCTTGCATCGCTTAATTTCTTCAAGGCCTCAGTTTCCTTATCTGTAAAAAAATATTAGATGATCATATAAGTCCTCTGTATCTCTAAATCTATGAAACTTTTTTTCAGTCCTTTCCTCCTCTCAGATCAGAGAGGGAGCACTATGAGACCAGAAGGTTGTATATCTTTTCAGATGAAGACCCTATGCTGTCTGTATGAGTTCATGGGGTTGGGGAAGAGTTCATAGAGAGAACCCCAAGAAATGACGGGGTATGAAAGCCCAAAGCACCAACAACCTAAAAACACTTGATTCTCAGGTCCATTCTGGCTCTAAAATCATAGGACGGCCTTCAGTCTGGAACCTGACCTTTCACCAGCCATGACCCCCCCAGCTCCTAAAAAGAAACATCTCTCTCCAAAGTTATCAGAGATCTCTTTGTTGCCAGATTGTTCATCTTTGCTCTCTCTGGCACTGTCCCTCTCCCTTTCTGCTCTAGCTTCTCCCTGCTCTCCTCCTCTCCCCCCTGACCATTCTGCTCAATCTCCTTCCCTTCAGTCTCAGCCTGCCAACATGGGTGTCCCCCATGGCTCACTGCTCGGCCCCTTTTCTTAATTTAGTTGGGAATCTCAACTTAGCCGAGACAGACCACGTTCTTTCCCTCCCCCAACTCTCCCCTTTTCTCCCCTTCCTTTTTACACTCCTTGGCATCTCCATCTCCTCAGTTACTCAGGCAAGAAGCCACAGTGTCAGTCTGGCTTCCTTCTTTTTATCCCAGAGTCATTCCATGGCCCCCTTTTGCCATCTCTCCATCCACAACATCTCCCTCAGGTATCTCTTTCTCTCCATTCACACAAATCCCTATCCCTTCATGCCTGGACTATTGGTTTTCTGGTCTTGATTATCTCCCCATTATAGTCTGTCCTCCCTCCACTGCCAAAGTGATTTTCATAAATTGCACCTAGCCATGTTACACACACACACACACACACACACACACACACACATTCATTAAACTGTTACCTCATGGACCAACCAAAAAGCTCGGTTGGCCACAAAGGCCTTCCTGACCTGTCCCCTTCCTACTTTCTAGATTCCTCACACTTTATTTCCCCATGTGCACTCTGAAAACCAGCCCTCCTAGACTTCATCCATGGTGCTCCCAAATTTCCCATCTCTCCTCCTTTTCTGGCTGCTCCCCATCCCACCCCCATGCTAGGAATGCTCTCCCTCTTCATCTTTCCATCCAGGCTTCCCATGATTATTTAATCAGCTCCTAAACCACCTTCTTCAAGAGCCTTTTTTAAGCCTCTCACTGTTTCAGTCTTCCCTTTTCACATCACCTTGAAACTACTCTCTGTCTTTGACTCCTTCCCACCTCTACCTGTCTCTGTTTCTCTCCATCTCTCCTTCACTCTCCCCCTCCTTGTTTCTCTCTCTCTCTCTCTCTCTCTCTCTCTCTCTCTCTCTCTCTCTCTCTCTCTCTCTCTCTCTCTCTCTCTGTCTTTCTCTCTCTTTACCTCTGTCTCTCTTTTTGCTTCTGTTTTTCTCTTTGCCTCTTTCTGTCTCTGTCTCTCTCTGTCTCTGTCTTTCTCTCTTTGTCTCTGTCTCTTTTTGCCTCTGTCTCTTTCTTTGCTTCTGTTTTTCTCTTTGCCTCTTTCTCTCTGTCTCTCTCTATCTCTGTCTCTCTCTCTGTGTCTCTCTCTCTGTCTTTGCCTCTGTCTCTCTTTGCTTCTGTTTTTCTCTCTTTGCCTCTTTTTCTCTATCTCTGTCTCTGTCTCTCTCTCTTTCTGTCTCTTTCACATAATTTTGTTGTTCAATTGTTTCAGTTATGTCATCTCTTCATGATCTCATGAGATCCTCATCTCATTTTCTTGCCAAAAATATTGGAGTGTTTGCTATTTCCTTCTTTAGCTCATTTAGAGATGAGGAAACTGAGGCAACAGGATTAAGTGACTTGCCCAGGATCACACAGCTGGGCAGTGCCAGAGGCCAGATTTGAACTTAGGTCTTCCTGACTCCAGATGCAGCCCCCCACCTACTGCACCACCTGGCTGTGGCACAGATACCGCTCCATACATGCATACAAGAGTGGGTAGCAATAGATTTTGCACACACTGTAGTTTACATGTTGTCTCCTTCATTAGAATGTAAGCTTCTTGTGGACAGAGTCTGGGTTTTTGACTGGTTTTCGTTTTGGTTTTTCTCAGCACAGTGCTGGTACACAACCAGTGCTTAATAAATGTCCTTTGATTGATTGATTAAATCCCACTGAGCTGAAGCCGAGGTCAGGACGTGTATGTGTGGGTATGTGTGGCTGAGGCAGCTGTGAAAAGGTGGGAAGGACTTGAGAAGGGGGTTCAAATCCCACCTCTGACTCTTTCTACCATGGACAAGACATGGGAGGGGGTGAACTAGATAGCCTCTGACATCCTCTCTCAGTCTATCCTGTGCTCACCTCCCTAAGGCAGGTCTTCTGGTCTCTGCCATCTATCTCAGGTACACCAAACAGTGCACTGTGGGAATCAGGCCAGTGTGGGTCCTTGCTGAGATGGGAGGACTGGACTTCAGGGCAGAGAGACTCAGGTTTCGGAGGCAGGAGCCCCAGATCTGAATCCTGCCTGCCACACTGCCACACTGGCTATGAGGAAGTCGAATTACTTCATCTGTAAAATGGACACAATTAGACTTCTATTATCATGCCTTAGGATTTCGAGGTAAAAGGAGCCACAGAGACTAAGCCAATCTCCTCATTTGACAGATGAGGAAACTGAGGCAAACAGGGTGAAGTGACTTGCCCAGGATGATCCAAATGGCTCTGCTCTTCCCCCTGTGCCACATTCTATGCTCCTTTCTTCAGAGGGAGTGTCTACAAGCGCCTGCCTCTTTAAACAGAGAGGCTCCAGAGGAAATGTGATTTGACAGTTTGTCTGGCAGGGGGCCACGAAGAAGTGCCAGGCTGGGTTTTGTAACTGGACACCCTGTCCTCTTCGAGATTGTCACACGCTGGCCTGGGACATGCATTCCAGCAGCACCATTGATGGGGGAAGGTAGCTGATGTCCGAGCTTCTGGCCTTCATCTGTGAAGGGCGGGGAAGGGGGATGAGACTCCCAATCACCAGGCAGGCGTGTAGTCACCGGATGGTCATACCAACAGCTCCCAACTCCTCCTCCCTCCAGGAGAGTAGCATTATAATTTCCCCCATTTTATAGATAAAGAAACTGAGACAAAGCAGCATAAAGTGAAAACTGAAAATCGGATTTGTTGTTCCAAATCTAGCAAATTTCTCATTATAACATGCTGATTATCCTGGATTTACTAGGATATGAGGTTATTGAATACGAATATGTACCGTGGCACCTGCAGCTAAAGGCCTCAGTCTTTTGGTTGCTATCCTTCCTTATCAAACTTAATAATCCATAAGCATTTTTAAACCCCTACTATGTGGCAGCAGTGTATTGGGATCTGGCCCTACCCTCAGGGATCTTACTTTCTCCAACAGAGGAATCACACCCCTTCTTAGAAAGGCATTGAAACAACTGAGCTCAGAATGGATCTTTCTTGGTAACCAATAATCTTGCAGTCTGTGAAGTTTGGTCAAAGGTCCTAAGTTCAAAATCTGTATCAACTCCTTTTTATCTATGTATGTGACCTGAGACTTCTCCATGGGAGCCTCAGTCTCTTCAATTGTTAAATGTGAGCACTGGACTAGATCAAAAGTTTTTAACCATTTTTGTATCATGCAGGCCTTTGGCAATTTGGAGAAGTCTATGGATCCTTCCTCAGAATGATATTTCAAATGCGTAACAAAAAATACATGGAATTACAAAGGAAACTGTATTTAAATACACAATAAAATATTTTTAAAATAAGGAGATGACCCCGAAGGTCCCTTGCCCAGCTAAATCATATGTCCCATGGCCTCTACAGCTGTGTGGCCAAAGGTAGAACTGACTATAGATTGACTTTTGGAATTCTTTTTAAATATTTTAAAATTTGTTTTGCTCATAAATTCTCTCTAAGCCTCTTTTCTCTTCTGTAAAAATGAATGAGATCGGACAAGATGCTCTCGGAGATCCTTTCCTACCCACGTGACCCAAATCACTTCCCCTTTCCAATCAGTGATACCTTCCGGAGGGAGTGGTGTTCAGCCTTAGTACCAGCCAACACAGTAGCAAATGTACTGGGAAGACAGAAAGAAGTGAAGGAGGAAACAGATGCATTGTGGGAAAGTCTCTGATTTCCAAGGAAACCAGTTGCCATTGACAAGGGAAAAAATGTCTTGAAGGGGGGACTTGGGGAGAAATGGAAAGGCCTTCCCTGGCCCTGGATTGAACTAAATGATCTTCAAGGTCAAGAACCTTCAGATTAAATTCTAAAGTCCTAGGAAAAAATCTACCTAGATGGACCCACTCCTGGAGGGTCAGGATGGGGGCTACACCATCCATAGAGTTATATAACTAACAAATGTTAGCTCTAGAATGCAAACCCAGGTAGCTCCCAACTCTAAGGCCAATATTGTTTGACCTTGAAGGTAAAACCTTATTAAATCCTATTGAAATGTGAATAATCTTTGTCATCATTTTTATGATATTCCTGTTTTGCATGAAAAATTATAAACTTCAACAGATCCCTCCATTTTAAGGAAAGCCAGTTGCCTTTCTGTACCTTACAGGTGCCTCACTCATTTTGCTGTATCAGGATTCCTTTCCTAAACTGTTCCCACCATTCCCTCTCCCCCTTCCCCAACTTGACTGCTTTGGTTTTCTCATCTGTAAAATGGAGATAATAATACTTACTTCCCAGGCTTGTTGTGAGGATCAAATGAGCCTAGCACATAGTAGGTGCTTAATAAATGCTTATTCCTTTTCCCTTTGTATTCACCCACCAGCCCAGTGTCTTGAATGTAGCTAAGTGAAGGTCAGGGCAGCTGGGTGGTACAGCGAATAGAGCGCCAAAGCCTGGAATCAGGAAGATTCATTTTCTTGAGTTCAAACCCAAGCTCAGACACTTACTAGTTGTATGACTCTGAGCAAGCTGTTAAATTATATTTGCCTCAGTTTCCTCATCTGTAAAAATGGGCTGGAAAAAGAAACGGCAAACCATTGCAGTATCTCTGCAAGAAAACCTTAAAATGGAGTCACAAAGAATCAGATATAATGGAGCAACAAAATGATAAATATAATTGTTGAACTGACTGCTAGACACGTTGGAACATAAGCAAAACAGAAATGGGGTGACACATTACAAATAGCTACTTATATGTGGAATCGGAGCTCTGGATTTTGGAGAACCTCTGAAATCAGGCGATTTAGACTTTAGGAATAAGAAAAAGGAACATAGATTAGCGTGAGGCTGACCCCTGATTCTACTACAGATTCCCCATAGGACCCTGAATGCGCCATCTCTGCAGCCTTATTTATGAAGTGAGAAGGCAATATCTAAGATGCCTTTTAGCTGACGTTCTGTGTTCTCTGGTCCCTTCTACCTGTGACATTTGATGTGCTAAAGTCCCTTTGTGCTGTAACTTTATCCATTCTCATGTCCTTCTCACTTTGACACTGTGTTCTAAGGACCTTTCCAGGCACGACATTCTGTCCAGTGTTCAAAGGGCCTGGAGCTCTGACATCCCATATTCCAAGGGCTCTTCCCACCAGCTTTGAAAACTTTGTTCCAAGGACTCTGCAAATTTTAGTGTTCTCTGCCCAATGTTCTAAAGTCCCTCTCAGTTCCAACATGCATGCTATGTTCTAAGCTAAGTTCCATGTTCTACTTCAGTAAGACTTCTCTAGCTCAACAGTTCCATTGGCTTAAGATGTCAAAAGGATTAATACACTAAGGCAGCACCACAGTCCCTCCACCCTGGACTCTTTTGCCAACAGAGTCCCCTAGAGACCCACTATTATATGGAAGATAATTGTGGTTCTCCTTTTTGACGTCAAACTGAAAGGTTAGGCAGATCCCAGCTTCTCTCAGTACCCATTTATAGCCCTGAGATACAAACCCTATCTGAATCCCCTTAGATTGGCTGCTTGTCCCACTTCTTGTCCCATCACCATAATAGACCCTGGGCCTGCTCATGCCCAATTGGACTTGTACCCCAAAAGTTTCAGAGGGAACCCCCTTTTCCTTGACTTTTAGAGTTTGATGAACAAGGGAATGAATCCTTGAACAATAGAGGAGGGGTAAAAAATTCAGGAAAGCTCTTTATTTCTATCTACTTTTGTATGGCATAGAGCAGACAAATTTAATTCTCTGCCCCACAAAAACCCTGTGCACCCCTTTCACTTCTCTCCAAATGGAATAATAATAATAGTCAGCAACTCTATTGTGCTTTAAAAGTTTTCAAAGCACTTTACACTATTGTCTCATTTGATCTTCACGCCAATCCCATGAGGTTGGTGCTGTTATCTCCATTTTTCAGATAGGGAAAACTGAGGCAGAGAACATGTCAGTGAATTGTCCAACATCACCCAAGCAAGCTATCGGTCCCCTCACAACAATCCTGAGCAGTGCAGAGTCTGAGGATGATTATGCCCTTTTTGCAGATGTGGAAACTGAGGCAGAGAGAGTGTTTTTGGTACTAGCTGAGCCCTTGTCCTTTCTGCAGAGGCCTCCCCATTCCCCTGAGGGTGCCTCCTATGGTGCCCACGTGACAAATCCAGCTGTTTAGATTAAGGGAACTGGAGGGAATTAGGGTGGGAAGATTCCTAGAAGATCAGTTCAAGGAATGGAGTGTTTAGCATGAGAAAATGACTCATTAGACCTGATGAAGGAGGGGGAAGGAGGAAGGATGTTAAGGTGGAAAAAAAAATTGTCTCTAACGTCCAGTCTGATCTCAGGGATGCTCACAGAACAGACCCCAAACGAGAGGCCCCTTTCTAAGCCTTCCAGACACAAAGCTAGGGGCCGGCTTATTTGTCCACATGTTTAGCTTTTTAAAAATATGAGTCAGTGGTGTTTCAAAAACCACTGGAACACTCCTGGGGGCTCAGTCTTCCCTTCCCCTCCACACCACTCTCATCACAACAGCTGATACACAGGGGAGGAGAGGCCAGAGGCAGATTTCAGTTTCTCAGGGAAACCAGTTGCTATTGACAACAGAGAGAAAAACATACCGAGAAGGGGGATGGATGGAGGGTGTATGAGGGTGAGGAGGGGATGGCTTAGGAGGAGTGAATACTGGCTCTGAGGGGTCAAAACACACCTCTGCTGCTCACTCTACCCAGGGATTGTGAGACAGAGAGGCAGCTGGTTTTCCTTAAAATGGAGGGATCTATTGGAGTTTGTAATTTTTGTGTAAATCAGGAATATTATAAAAATGACGATAAAGATAATTCATATTTCTATAGAGTTTAATAATTCCTCTGATATAATCACGTAGGTAGGAAATTCTGAGACTAGATTTGAACTCGTGTCCAGACCTACCATTCCACCTAGCTGTCTCTGGATAAATATGACTCAATCCCTCCTCTTAAAATGCTTATTGGCATGTTCCTGGGGCAATAGAACATTAATCAATTAAATAATCAAAAGGTATATTGAGGAAGGAAATAGAATTGATAGCTCTGGGATCAATATGGAGCGAACGGTACCTGACACCATTAGCAGGCAGGTCCATACGTAGAGGCCATCAGGTGTTCTCCCAGTGCTTCCTCTCACTTAATGATTGGGCCACTGGTTGGCCAGAGCATGACTTCCTGTTCCTGTAATTCTGCTGGAGAAAACCTGATACTTTCTGCAGGGCGATTCCATTCCCAGAATTCTTTTCTGCTCCCACACCCCATGATCATTGTCATGAAGTCAGAGCCTCTGGCCACTGGGCCATGTCCCACTCTGATTCAACAGTTGTTTATTAAATATCTGCTGTGTGCAAGGCACCCACTATGTGCATGATGCTGAGGATGCAGGGGTGAGAAGGGCACAGTGCATCTCTTGCAGCACTTACTGCAGTCTATGGAGAAAGGTGACCATAAGACAACACAGAATGTTTTGGATTTGGGATCTTGCTGGCTGACCTTGTCACTCTGGGCCACAGTAAAATAAAGGGTAATTTCCAAGTCCCCTTCCTGACTTCAGGACTAAAAGTGCATGAGAGAAATATAAACAGAGATTTGTGTCAGGCTCCAGACAAGGAGCTCCTTTTCAGCTAGAGGGGAGCCAACAAATAAAGGCATCAGAGAGACGATGACCTTGGGCCTTGGAGGCTGTTTCATGATTATATTATATATCCCATGGTCTGCCCTGGGCTGGGCTGAACTACAAGGGTCCAAACCCCAATGCCAGGTCATTGACCTCTCCATTCCCTAAGTAAAGACCCCCTCCTAGTCCCCTTTTACAGAAGAAGAATCTTTTGTTCTATTTACCCACAACACAAAAGCAGTACCATTGAACATTAAAGATGGAGACCTCGGGGAGCATCCCCATTCAAGCCCTTCATTTGACAAAAGGAGGGTCCTGACTTATCTTGGGTGACCTGGCCGGTGAATGTCTGAACTCAAAGCCGTGTCTTCTCCATTTTGGCTCCCTCCTCCTGGAAGCCAAGGAGCCCATCATCCCCAAGCCTGGCTGGGTCAATCACAGGTGTGTTATAGATGGGAAGCCCCTTTCCCCCGGCAGATGTTTGGCAATTCTATTTATACAAGAAAACAATATTGCTTGAATCAGATTCTCGAAAAGAAGCTGGAGGATTTAGAGTTGGAAGTGAACTCGGAGATTTTACAGATGGAGGGACCCAAGTCCAAAGAGGAAATTATTTGTCCAAGATCACCCAGACCACGAGCAGCAATCCTTCTGACTGCACATTCCTTGCTCTTTCCACCACTCCCCAAATCCATTCTAGACCAAGTGAGGTGAACATCTCCCAGCTGCCCAGAGCTGGGAATCCCAGCACTAAGTTGTGTTTCTATTGTGGCTGGAGCAAAGACCTCTCTGGAAAGATGGACAGCGGCATCAGCTCTTTCCAGGACGTCCCCCATTTGTGCCCTCTTTGGGACAAGAATACCCAACCTATGGATGAGAGGAGGAACAAAGGGACCAGATTGCCCCCTTACTGCCAGTTTGTTCTGCTCACTTGACCCCAGCTCTCCAGTTGTTTTCTAATTCTTGCTAGGGGAGAAGAGGCAGCTGGACCTGAGAGACACCTGGTGCTAGTGGTTGAGAGCCCTGCTTCCAGCTTCAGCCCTTCCACCAATTCATCATGTGACCTTGAGCAAGTTCCTTCATTGCTTTGTTCCTAATCTACACACACAAAAGAAAAAAAATATACTTTTAAATTTATTTTGTATATGTCTATACCATACACATTATTTCCCCAATAGAAAAAAAGTTCCTTGTGAGAATAAACTCTTTCTTTTTTTTATTTTTTTTGTATCCTCCATACCTAGAAAAGTATCTGGCACACAGTTGGTGCTTAATAAATGCTGATTGATTGACTGCGAAAACATTCAAAGAGATCATTAGTGTAAGAAAGCAAACAAGCATGAGCAAAGTAAAAGCAACACTGGAAAACCTACCACTCACTCACTCAGGTTTCTGAAAAGCAAGGGGAGGCTAGCTTAGCTTAAAAACATAACTGCAGCCTCCCTCCCCTTCAGTAAAGAAGACTTGCTAAGATTAAAAATGGAAAGGGATTCTAATCTAGGATTTAATATATATATATGTATATATACATATACATTCTATTTATATATAAGCTAGGAAAAAAAACTAAATATTTCATTAGAAACAGCATTAGATAACAATAAAATAACTGAGCTTAGTTAAGCACTAGTTACATTTAAATTCATTAGCTTCAGTGCATCAAGTGTTATAGTTTTCAGTCCCAGCAGGATTCTTCATTCATTTTTCCTGATGTGATCTTCATTATGTGTGTTCCATTCTTCTGCTTTTGCTCTTTTTTCTTCTTGAATTGTTTCACAAAGGTCATTTAGGACCAACCTCGTTAGGTTTAAAAATATTCTTCACCAAACAGCTAGCCAGCAGAGAATGGACTGATTGATTGATTTTAGCCATAGAAATTCCTGAAGACTTTTTAGAGGCAGAGTATTCTGGATGGAGCAAGTTCAAACTGACACAAGAGCTGGTTGTTAAATTTTCAGTGGGAGCATTTACAACTCAGAAATTGACAAATGGTATAAATCAGTTTGTTTTATTATTTTATTGATGGTATAGACTTAAGAAAGTGGTGGGGGAAATGTTTAAAATCCAGATCAAATTTCAAAAATATGTCTTATGCACATTTTTTCTTGGAGAGCTGGTTGTTAAACATTTGCCAACACACTCCTTTTCAGAGGGTCTCCATCAGTAGAAAGAAGATATAACTTTCTGACATTTAAAGCCCATCACAATCTGGCACCAGCCTATTTTCCCAGGCTTATTAATCATGGACATCCAACCTGACCCCCTGCCAAACCAGGCCAGCCAAGACATTCCAGCTCCCACCTCCAAGCCTTTGCATAGGCTGTTCCCCATACTTGGAATATGATTATTCTTTACCTTGGAACCTCCAGGGACTTTCAAGGCTTAACTCAAGAAGCCATTTTTATTTCCCCAGTTCTTAGTTCTTTGACCACATTCATGATGGATTTAGTCTGAAAATAGCCTGTATTTGCTTATTTGTGATAAGAAGCATTCTGCTAGTGAGATATAAGCTCCTTGAAGATAGACACAGCCTCACTGCTCTTTGTACAGATCATAGGAACTTAATTTGTGTTGCTTGATTGAAGTCACGTGGCCTAATAGGGCAGCTAAGGGGGCACCATGGTGCTCAGAGCTCAGAACCTGAATTCAAATCCAGACTTAGATACTAATGATTGCATGACTTTGGGAAATCACTCAATCTCTGTTTGCCTCCATTTCCTCATCTGCAAAATGGGAATGTTAATAAGAGTTGTTGTTAAGATCAAATGAGATAATAATTGCAAATAGCTTATAGCACATAGTAGGTGCTACATAAATGTCATTTATTATTATTATTAAAGGAAAGATCACTGACTCTGGAGTCACAGCTTCAAATCCCACCTCTGTCAGTACTAGCTCTGAGACCTCAAACCTCTCTGGATTTCCTCAAAGAAGGAAAGATTTGAACTCAATGATCTCCAAGATCCAGCTCCGGAACCATGATCTTGTGATTGATTAATACATACAAAAGAAATCTGAATTCTCTGAAATATAAAGGTTCAAATGGGTACCAGAAGGCTTTTAGCCAGTGTGTGTTGTGGTGTGCTTGGGAGTTATGGATTTTTGAGAGAGAAGAATCTGGTAAAATCCTGAGCAATTGATGTGATTGAACTATGAAGACCTGAGCTCAATTCAGTAAGCCTTTATTAATCACCTACTGTATATGGAGTCTTACATGAGATAGTAATTGTGGAAGAGTAGTAAAAGGATGATGAGAAATATGAGGAGGGAGAGCTGGCTTTCAGCTAAGGGAGAGAAGGTGCAAGCTATCAAAAAAGTCTTCATTCATCAAGGATGTCCTCCAGAATGGACTAAGTCTGCTGCACATGAGGGCAGTACCTGGTGGGAGACAGGTATTGGGAGATGGGGCCCATCTTCACCCCAGATGCTAAATGGATTTCTCATACATCAAACTTGTGATTCTAGTGATATGAAAAACTCCTTTTCCATTCTGTAAAGGGTTTGGGGCTGGATGGGAGGAGTTTTATTTTTCAGCACAAAATGGTTGTGTTGGAGGAAAAGAAAGAGAAAGGGAAGGAGAAAGAAGTAAAATTTCTCCTTTCTTCTGATTTGACTTAGAGGTGACTGGATGTTCAACCTAAACTCTTTGGGGTCTACCTAGCTAAAAAGATTGGGATACAGGCTTATTGGTCACTTTTGATCATTGAGGGAGCAGCCTTGCTAAGTTTATAGAGACTGGTGACCAGGGCACTGGAAACCATGCAATGGATTTTTAGCCACCAAAATTCACATTAAGATAGCATGGTGGATAAAGTACTAACCCCGGAGCCAGGAAAATCTGCCTCAGACACTTGTTAGCTGGGCAAGTCACTGAACTGCTGAATGCTTCAGTTAAAGAGGGATAATAATAGCTCTTATCTCCTTGAGGTGTTGTGAGGAATAAATGAGATAATGATTGTAAAGCACTTAACCCAATGTCTGTCACATAGTGGGAACTATATAAACATTAGTAGGGGGCAATCTGCACCAGTGAAATCCAAAATTAGGATCCACAAAGGTGACAAATATGGATCAAGCAGTGTTTGGGAAGATCTTCAGCCCGTGGAGTGATTATGTTCTAGGGGAAGGGAAAGAGAAGGATCTACTATTGGCCTTCGGTCTGTGGCAGTTCATGAGCTATATTGAACAAACAATGAACAGTACCCTGCTGTGCATAAAGGCCTGCTAAAGGGTCTAGACTTAGCTACCCATGTCAACAATGAGATGATTCAAACCAGTTCCTATTGTTCAGTGATGAAGAAAGTCATATACTTGCAGAGAGAGAGGCCTGTGGGAACTGAGTGTGGACCACAATATAGCATTTTAATGCTTTCTGTTGATATTTGCTTTCATTTTGTTTTCCTTCTTAGGTTGTTTTTTTTTTTCTCTTTCTAGATCTGATTTTTCTTGTGCAGCAAGATAACTGTATACATATGTATACATATATTGGATTTGTCATATAATTTATCATATTTAGCATGTATTAGATTACCTGCCATCTAGGGGAGGGGTGGGGGAAAGGAGAGAAAAATTTGGAACAGAAAATTTCGCAAAGGTCAATGTAGAAAAATGACTCATATGTTCAGTAAATAAAAAAAGCTTTAATAAAAAAATAGACTTAGCTACCCCTGGCTGAATAGCAGGATAATAATAATAATAATTGCTAATTTTTACATTGTGTTTGGCATCTCGTCTCATTTGAGCTCAGAAAAACCTTGTGAGTTTGGAGCTATCTTCCTCTTACAGATGAAGAAACTGAGGCAGTTGTAAAGTAATCTATTCAGTGTCATATAGTTAGTAAAGATCTGGGGCAGGATTTGAACTCAGGTCCCCGGCATCTTTGCCATTGTACCACATTGCCTCCCATAGGACCTGGTAGTGCAGAGGAACCTTAGAGAACATAATCCAACTTCATTTTACAGATGGCCTGAGTAACTTGACTCCCAGCTCATAAGGAGCAGAGTCAGGGTACCAGCCCAGCCGGCCTCCCTCCTCTAACTGACTTCTCAGGAAGTGACTTCTCCAAGGTCCAGGGATTAAATGACCTTTAAAATCATGGCATCCAACTCTCTCCTTTATAGATGAGAAAGCAAGTGACTTGACTAGAGTCACTAAGCTAAATAAGAGTCAAAGGCATGATTCGAACTCTGATCTTGAGTCCAGCACACAGCTTCTCATCCTTGGCAGGGCTGTGCCTAGAGATGTGTAAGCCCCATCCTATCCCTTGCAACATTTCATACAGTCGCAGGACTTCTCCAGGAGGGAGAGATGCCATAAAATTGTAGCAGACTATGGGGAAGGGACTTAGGGAATACCCAGAGCTATATCTAGGATCCTTTAAAAACCATAGGATTGAGAGCTGGAAGGGGTTGTCCTTGGTACTGCCTCATTAGAAACAAGTTTAATGAGAGTTAGGATCGTTTTGTTCATTGGATTTCTATTCCAGCATCTAGCACTGTGCCTGGCACATAGTAGGTACTTATTAAATACTTGATGATTGATTGATTTGTGCCCTCAGTGACTAGGGCTGTGCCTGGCACATAGTAGGTACTTAAATACTTGATGGATTGATTTTTGTCCTCAGTGACTAGGGCTGTGCTTGGCACATAGTAAGTACTTAATATATACTTGATGATTGATTGATTTGTGTCCTCTGTGACTAGGGCTGTGCCTGGCACATAGTAGGTACCTAATAAACCTGTTGGTTTTTTGATTTGTAGAGGGGGTCAAATTCTAGTCCAGCTCACTTTTTTTTACAATTAAGAAAAGGGGGTACTGAAGTGATCAGCCTAATGTTAAACAGCTTAGATTTGACTCCAGACCCTCTGCTCTATCTAGCTATCACAGGACTAGGAAGTCAGGAGATGGGAGTTCAAATCTTAGCTTTGATACCTGTTGTGAGCCAGGCTCCAGATTGGCTATAGTCTGGGGTAGGGGGGAGAAGGGGGAGTTTGTTCTAAGTCTCTCTGATATTTTTTTGGCCTCTGTAGACCCTCCCCCTCCTGCTCCTTCCTGCTGCCTGACTGGATCACTGAGTACCAGGCCAGCCACTGTGGTCCCCATCGTGCCCCAACCAGCACACCACATCTTGGGCCCCCTACTCCAATTGACTGGGGCAATTTCCTTGAATGAAGGGGCCAGGGCTGATCCCTGAACATCCAGAGACATAGATGGACTGGTCAATACAGTTATCCCTTCCACATCATAGGGGGGAAGGGAGACACATGCCCCCCCCAGTCTGGAAAATCTGCTTAAAATTTTTTGGCCCTCTCTTCGTGCCAAAGAAGTCTCAATTTATTCTTTTTCATTTATGTGGTATTTACAGTATTAAAAATAAAATATGCTGGTACTATACAATACTATACATCTATTTTATGCATTTCTGAGTTTCTAAACTTTTTGTTTCATCCTCTGGCCTTCAGGCACTGTCTGCTGCTTCTGCAAATCTCCCCCCAAATTCCCATTTACTTTCTTATGCCGCCCTATACTATATTGAAACCTCAGTGGGGGAAATTGCCACATGGAAGTGTCCAAGAGAGAAAAAAAAACATACCAGCTTTAAGAATAACCATCACTAGGGATGAGATGGAGGAGGGAGGGAGGGGGAGATCAGAGCTGGCCCCATGCTACTCTAGGGCCAGAGGTATTACCAATTTGGGGGCTAAGATTAGTGCTTGGCTCACCCCTTGGACACCCAGACCAAAGCTGCCCTGAATCCAAGGCCCCTCTCCCCAGGCTGAGGTCTGAAATAACCATTTGGAAAGGTTTTTCCAGGACAAGGTTTGTGATTTCTGGGGGAGGCAGGAAAATTTCTCTCAGTGACCCAATTAGGCTGGGCTTGTCCGAAGCTGACTCAGTCCTTGGCAGGGAAGGGACCTCAGTTTCCTCATCTGTAAAATGAATGGGTCAGCTCCCTTCTACATCTGGAATTCGAAGGGAAGCAACCAGGAGCCGGCTTGGCTAAGCAGGGATCACCAGGGAGAGGGCCAAGTGTCTCTTCGGATCACTTTTCACCCCAGCTGCCTGGCCATGTCCTTAACTGGGGTTTGGGAGTTTGGTTTGGGGGGGGATGGGGAGGGGAGAGAAAAGAGGGGGCTGGGGGGCGGGGAGAGGCGGACAAATACGGCCTCCCATTCAGGGAAGGCCCTCTCCAAAGGCAGCGGTGGAGCAGCCCGAGAAACCTCATCTGGTAAACACATAGCGTCGCCCCCTCGGGCTGCACCCCCCCACACCTTCCTCAGGCCTTGCCTCCCCCTCCCGCTCGGCCCCTCTCCCAGCCCAGGGATATTCTATCTCCTCTTTGATGGAGGGCCAAGAAAAGACTTCTTCCACATCCTAAATTTGTTAGCACTCCTTATAATCGCCTTAACCTTCCTCCCCTCGGAGCTCGCTCCCTGCCGGCTTTCCCATCCTGGCGCCTCCCTAAAGGCGCGCAGGGCTTGTGGCTTTGGGGGCGCCTCTCTCCCCAGCTTTTCCCTCTCGGCCCCCCCTTCCCCTAAGCCTCTCAGAGCAGAGCGGCCTGAGGGCTGGGGGCTTCGTCCTGCTCTTTGGAACCCCTGGGCGAATCCCTAAATCTTCCTCAGCTGCGCTTTCCCCATTGGGAACCACCAGCCAATGGGGGACCTTTTCTCCCTTCCCTCCCCCCCCTACTTCGAGGAATTAGAAGCTACCAGCAGCCTGCTCTCCCCGCCCCCCTCGGATGCTCCCCTCTTTTTCTCCCTCCTCCTTCTCTCTGAGCTTGCTTCCCTCTTCTCCCTCCGTTCTCCTCTCTCATTATATTTCAGAGAATCTCAGATCTCGGTTGGGGTGCAGGACGGGACCTCAGAGGCCGGCAAGTTGGGCCCCAACCCCCTCATTTGAAAGACGGGGAAACGGAGTCATCCGGAGTTTATGCGATTAAGTTTCCCATTGTTACACAGAAGAAGGATTTGAACTCAGATCCTCGGGGTTCTAGAAATCCTTCTATTTCATTGTGTGTGTGTGTGTGTGTGTGTGTGTGTGTGTGTAGCCATCTCCCTGGCTGCCAGAGAAAGTCCCCTGAATGTGGGAAGATAAGTTGAAATCCTGTTTCCACTTAACTCCTTGGAGCCAGTTTTCTCTGTGAAAAAAGAAAGTTCGATTAGATGATTTCTCAAGCTCAAATCTATTCTCTTTCATCTGTCCATCATTCCTTTCTTCTTTCTCTTCATTTCTCTTCTCATTTCTTTCTGTTCCATCTTCTAAAATCTTTCTTCCATCCTTCACTCATTTTTCTCTTTTCTCTTTTTTGTCTTTTTTTCTTCTCCTAGTCATCTTAATTGTCCCTTTTTCTCCTTTTAGTTTTCTCTTCTTTTTTTTCTTGCCTTTTTTTGCCTACTACATTTCTCTGCTGTCTTCCCTCCTTTTTTCTTCAGATTTCTTCTTTCTCTCTTTTCTAGCTTCTCTTCTTTCTTAATCGCTTTTCTCTTTTTGTCTCTTTTTTTCTCCTCGTCGTCTTAATTGTTCCTTTTTTGGTTTTCTCTTCTCCTTTTTTCTCCCCTTTCTTTTGCTTACCACCTTTCTCTGCTCAGTTTTCCCTCCCTTTTTCTTCATATTTCTTCTTTTTCTCTTCTCTAGCTTCTCTTCTTTCTTAATCACCTTTTTCTTTTTGTCTCTTTTCTTCTCCTAGTCGTCTTCTTTTGGTTTTCTCTTCTTCTTTTTTCTCCCTTCTTTTGCTTACTACATTTCTCTGCTCAGTCTTCCCTCCCTCTTTCTTCAGATTTCTTCTTTCTCCCTTCTCTAGCTTCTCTTTTTTCTTAATTGTCTTTCTCTTTTTGTCCATTTCTTCTCCTAGTCGTCTTCTTTTGTTTTCTTCTTTTTTTCTCCCCTTTCTTTTGCTTACTACCTTTCTCTGCTCAGTC
>JAJPUD010005180.1:31782-50433 GCA_023553655.1 Myrmecobius fasciatus
GTGTGTGTGTGTGTGTGTGTGTGTGTGTGTGTGTGTGTGTGTGTGTGTAGGGGGAGGTGGACAGACCTAGAGCACAGAGACCACCCAGCTTCTCTCCCTGCAGGAGCCCAGTCTGCCCCATCACTGTCCCCCAGAATCCCTGGCCCAGAAAGGGCTGCCCAGCTGTGGGGCTGCAGCCTTTGGGGAGGGCCGAGGGTGGGAGGATGTTTCTCAGCGTGTGTGTTCCATCATGCATAAGTGACCTGATAAAGCTGCCCCTGGCTAGCTGGGCTTCCCCAACTCCCTGCTGCTGTGAGAGCCACATCTTCTCTTAATTAAGGAAAAACATGGAAATCAGCCGGGGCCTCATCTGAGGAGGGGGCGTCCCTACAGGGAAGGGAAAACGCTTCTTGGGAATCCGAGCCTCTCCATCTTTCTCCCTCTCTCTCAGGCCCCTCAGAAATGGCAGCTTCTCCATCTGTCTCCCTCTCTCCCAGGCCCGGGAGTCCTGTGGCTAACACTAAGAATTTTGAGCTGCTCCATGATTTCACGTGTGTGTTTGCTCTGGGTGAAGATGACATGATTAACTCAAGGCTGGGAAGTGGGCTGGGAATGGTTGTTGTTGCTCTGTAGCTTCCCATCTGTGAATAAGTCCTCCCTCTCCTCCATCCCTCCTCCTCCTCTATCCCTCCTCCCCCTCTTCCTCCTCTTCCTCCTGTTGCCCACTGGCCACCCTGGACCTGAGTTTCCTTTTATATGGAAAGAGCAGAGGCCTTGGCTTAGGAAACCCAGCCCAGGCTGTCTGGGGCATTTACAAGTCACTAATTCTCCCTGTGTCTCAGTTTTCTCATCTGCAAAATGAATTTCATTCTCAGAGTATCTGTAGGGCTCAAATGAGATAACTACCGAAGTGCTTTGCCAGTGGGAAAGACCTGCACAAATGTCCAGTCATCTTCATCATCATCACTTCATCCCCATATAGACTGAGGCTGGATTTCAATCCATAAGAACTCTACTAATACAGGTCAGCATCCTCTGTGTACCTCATAACCCGAGAGTTGCCTGGGGGCCCTGAAAGGCTACATGACTTATTTCAAATCAAACAGCCAGAATGTACCCAGAGCCAGCCTTGAACCCTGATCCTCTCACATAGATCTTTATTCCCTAAGCATGAATCCTCCTCTTCCTCCTTCCCTTCCTCCTCTTCCTCTTGCCCCCTCACTCTTCCTCCTCATCCTCTTTTATTTCTCCCATTTTCCTCTTCCTCCTTCCCTTCCTTTTTTCCTCCCCCCTCTTCTTCTTCCTCTTCCTTCCCCTCCTCCTCCTCCCTGTTATAATAAAAGCTTTTCTTCCTCCAGGCACAACTGCCCATTTCTGGGTTTGGTCCCCTCACTAGGTATTGATCTTCCACACACACACATACAACCCCTCACTTCCATTTGTTTACATGAAAGCTGAATATTTATAAATATCACCTCATCTCACGTGTAAACAACTTTCTGCTCTCAATAAATCAAGGAGCATTTTGTGAAATGGATTTGGAACTAGTTGACTTTCAGACTCAGAGAATTGTCACTCAGGGCTTATGCCAGCTGGGGAGGGCCCCAAGAACCTGTGTTTGGCCCTGTGCTGTTTGACATTTTTATTGATGAGTCCAAAAATGGACATTTCAATCTGCAGCCAAACCGGAATGAAATGTAGCTGGGAAAAATTTAACAAAATAAATAAAAATACAATAGAGCAGAAATAATGTTAGGATGTGGTTTTTATTCCGAGATAGTATGTCACGTGCAAGGATCCTTATGTAGGGTTTAGTAGCCTTTGTTGATGTTTGAGTTTGATGCCATTGGTCTGCTCCACTTCTTTGTATTCTTTTTCTCATAAGAATAGCATGAGGAATTGTATTTGTTACTTATAATGAGGTTATTATTGACAACATCTGTCTTCCATCAAAGGGGAGCTCAGAGGAGAACTCAGATCTCTGCACTCCAATCCCTGCAATTGCTCTGGGCCCTGTACAGAGGCAGGAAGACAGTGTAGTGTTGGAGCAAGAGAGACTTTGTTACATGCTTTATTAATTTCTTCTTGCTGTTGTTCGGTCATTTTTCAGTCATGTCTTAACTTCTTGTGACCCATTTGGGATTTTCTTGGCAAAGATACGGGAATCATTGACCATTTTCTTCCCCAGCTCATTTTACAGATGAGGAAACTGAGGCACACAGAGTCAAGTGATTTTTCCAGGGTCAGCCAGCTAGGAAGTGTCTGAGGCCAGATTTGAACTCAGGTATTCTTAACTCCAGACTTAGCTCTCTATCCATTGTACCACTTTGCTCTGCCACCATTAACATCATCGTCCTCAGCATTCCCCTGATCAACCAGTCGAGTGACTCTAAGATGACAGACAAGGTAGTTAGTTATGATGGGTCCTAAGTGTTAGTTCTTTCTTTTCTACGTGTTTTCATAATTACAACCTAACCATAACAGCAATAATATAGTCTAGAATTTTGTGTCAAATGCAGTTGAATGCTAGTTTGCCAGTCCTGTTCTTTCCTTTCTTAAAAATCAGGGCATTTGCATCTCTCCCAATCTCCAAGAGCTTTAAAAGATTCTTTCTTGGCAGTCCCATATGCCTGCTACTTAAAACCCAGAATATAGTTCATCCAGGCCTACTAGTTTGAATAAAAGAGCCAAGAGCCCCCTTTTCATCTCATTTCTTATCTTAGCTTTCAACTCCTCATTAAGAATTTTTGTACTTTCTTTTCCAGTCCAAAGTTCATACTTTTTGGCAGAGAAAACAGAAACAAATTTAAAGGAGAGAGAGAGAGAGAGAGAGAGAGAGAGAGAGAGAGAGAGAGAGAGGAAGAAGGAAGAGAAAGAGGGAGGGAGGGAAAAAGAGAAAGAGGGAGGGAGGGAAAAGGAGAAAGAGAAAATGGAAGAATGAAAGAAAAAATGAAGGAGAGAGAAAAAGAAAGGAAGGAAAGGAAGAAAGAGGGAAGAAGAGAAATAGAAAAAAGAAAGAGAAAGGAAGAATGAAAAGAACAGGAAGAAAGAAAGGGACACATGGAAAGAGAAAGAAATTCTCCCTGTTCTAGCTCATTCTGAACTTTAGTGTCCCTGGTACTACCTTTAGGGAGCCATGACCCACTTTGGTTGTTTACTAAGCTCTTCTTGGCTTGGATACAGAGATGAGCACTGGTACAATCCCTACCCTCCCGTGGTTTACACTCTCCTAAAAAAGACCTAGCACTGGCAAAAACAAGCCGGAGACAAGATCAGATGTAAATGGGGCAAAGGAGAGGTCTGACTAAGTGAATAAACCTCCAGGAAGCTCTGAGGAGCATGGGATCACTTTCCACTGCTCATGTCTTCTGTAATTCTGCTTGTGTTTCTCGAGGTACTCAGGACTTGGGACATGTCTGTGGTTCCTCCAACTGTGTTATGAAGCTGTCATGCTGGGAGTACAAATGTGGTAGACCAGAAGGACGGGAGGGTTTTAATTTAGAGCATTTCTATCTTTAACCCAAGACCCCTCTCTGTTGGCTCTTATTAGAATAAAGACCTGGGAATATATTGGCACAGAGAAATCCCAGGTAAGGAAACTCCCTCCACCAAGACAAGTTGCCACCTTCTCTGTAACCAACCATCCAAAGTTTCCTGGAGTCTGGAAAGATGAGACCACCTTCTTTTCCAGAACCATTATTGTGATTGTTATTGATACCTTTTTCATGATCACCCATCGCACTCAATGTACAGACCAAGAAACCAAGGTCCAGCAAAGTTGTGATTTGTCCAAAATCACTTGAGAAGCCAGGGCTTCCAATTCTGTATCAAGTCTAGCCTAGTCCTTCTGTATTCCTGGACCCCTTGGGTCAAAAGCCCTCCCACTGCTTTTGTATCCCTGAGAAGTTCCTCCGCATCCCTCATGTCTCCATTAACAAACTTTGGTCAAAAGTCTTAGGTTCAAGTCCTGATACCTTTAGTTCCAAGTGGGCAAACTAACTTCTCAGAGCCTATTTTTTATTTGTAAATAGGGGATCACTGGTTACCCCACAAGGTCATTGGAAGCAAAACCTGTTGTAAACTTTAAACAACCATGGGACTGGGAGTTGATTACATGACTCCAGATTTGGAGTTCAAATCCAATCACCACCAGTGCATCTTGAACAAATAACTGAATCTCTCTGGATTTGGGGTTTTTTCCTCTGAAAAAGGGGGGTTGTTAGTATTTCTTGTGCCAGGTTGTTGTGAGAAAGGCACTTCATAGATCTTAGACTTATAAATATGTGAGTTATATGAAGGCAAGACAGCTGCTTATTCCCTGTGACCATGTGTCTTGTGTGAGTGGGAAGGGGCAGTCACCAGAGTCCTGAGACCTGTCCGGCTGTCTTTGGGGTTGTGTTGCTTCACAGAGCATTTGTCATTTGAAGCTGATGACTCACTCTGGGTCATGATTGTTTGTGGAGGACTCCTCAGGGAACATCTTGGGGAAGGGCGATGTGACATCATCCAGAGAGCCACCGGAAATATTGGGACGTTTGCCGTGGCTGCCTGGGTTTGAAGATGCAAAGCCGGTCCCTGCCAGGCTTTTAAAATTCCTTCCCAGGGACTTGGCTTGCAGTTTGGCAAAGCTGCCACCAGGTGGTTGCTGTTCCCTTGGCCTTGTGGCCCTGCCTGGTCAACTTGGGCCAAATGGCCTCTCGTTAGCCCAGTGCTTCAAAAATCATTGCTTTTCTTAGTGTGGGGTCCTCTCTGCCAATGCCCCTTGCAGCCTTGTTACACCTTAGAAAATAAGAATTGCTGTCACCCCAATACACATACATACATACATACCCACACATCTGGGTGATGAGCTTCCCCTATACTTAACTCAATGATGGTAAGGATCCTTGCAGAGTTGATGGGTTCTGCCAGGATCCCATCACATCCTTTAAGAAACCTGGATCACCTTTATCCCATAAGGAGGCATCAGAATCCAAACTCAGTTGACTTCCACGCAAGAAGTTTCCTCCACTGGTTATTTCCCAAGCTCAGGAAAATAATATTTGCCTGGTTGCTTCCCAGGGGAAACACTTTGTACGTAGACAAGAGAAGCAGTGCCAGAGCCACCTTAAACAGGCTGATTGTCAAATTTTCTTATTTCTTTATTTATTTTTTATTATTAAAACTTTTTATTTGCAAAACATATGTATGGGTAATTCTTCAACATTAACCCTTACAAAGCTTTCTGTTACAAATTTCCCCCCCCTACTCCCCACCCCTCCCCTAGATGGCAGGCTATCCACTACATGTTAATTATGTTAAAATACTTGGATTGTCAAATTTTTCAATGTGAGCATTTATGCCTTGGAAATCAGCAAATGTTACAAATCTGGATATTGTTTTGTTGATTTCTAGACTTGAGAAAGTGGAGAAAATGTTAACAGTATAGATTAAATTTAAATGTGTATCCTGAATAATACAGTTTTCCAGTGAGCTGATTGTTAAATATTTACCAGAATTCCCTTGACCCTAGAGTCAGAAAAGGGAGCTGTTGTTTTGCGGTTAAAATCAGGCAGAAAAACGAAATAAACAGAAACAGGTAAACAATAGTAATTTTGGTACATCCAAAAGGTTGTGGCTGATCCACATGTTTGGTTAGGCAATGGATGGTGTGAACCAGGGAACACTTCCTGGATGAGATGGTCTTGAGCTATCATTTAAACATTGAGAAGTTTACTGGAGAACCCTTTGTGCCCCTTTTGGGGGGCTCCTTTTGGCAAAGGAGGATCACTTCTCAGGAAGAAGTCAAGATTAGGGAAGATGAGTAGGAGGAGGCTAGGATGTAGGTCTTTTTGGTAAATTTATTTCCAAGTCCTTTGGGAATATCTCAGAGACTTGTGAATTCAATCAAGGTTAACAAGTTCCAAGGACCTCAGATAAAAGCTCCACAAAAGTATGTGTGCATCCAAGCTGAATAGACAGGACCGAGAATGTGATAGGAGAATTTAAGGAGTACCCGATACCATTATGTATGTGTCTGTTTCAGAATGAGCATCACTGGATAGAAAATTGGTCTTCCAGTGGCCAAAATAATCTAACCCATTCACAAAAAGAATCCTCTTTATAACATAAATCTTGCCTCAGTTTGATGTTATATCCTAGAACATTCATTGTTCTGGGTCATTGCCCAGCAAGTACTAATGAGTCCCAACCCCGCTCCATTTCAGGAGCAGGATCATTCAGGATGACATTACTAATTTCTTTTCACCTAGACTATTGGCTTAGCCCAACTGCTCTACTTGCTTCACGTCTCTTCCTTCTCCAATCCATCCTTACACTGCATCCTAACTAATCATCCTAACACGTTTCCCTGATCACATCACTCCTTTATTCACAACCTTGTGGTGGCTCCCAGTTTCTTACAGGATAAAATCCAGGCAAAACTCTCCACAGTGGAACTCCGACCTCTGTCCCCAAGTTTACTCCCTGTTCCTTTCCTTCATTTAATCTGTGGTCCCTTTCTCCATTTCCCATTCTTACTCTGCCCACTTCCACATTCATACTTTCTTGCTGGAGTCCTTTCTCATGTATAGAATGGTTGTTCCCCCATCCACCTTTCCCAATATAGCTCTGCTTTCTCAAAAACCATTTCCAGCATCAGCTCTTCCATGAATCCTTCCCTAATTCCCTAAAGCCTTTTGCTTTTCCTTCATATTTATTCCATGCTCCCTATTCCATTCCATTTCAAAGTCCTTGAGAGAATGGCCTGTGGGATGGCTTTCTTTACATATCCAACACTTGGCTTGGTGCCTTACAGTTAAGAGGAGCCACAGAGCATGGGACCTGAAATCAGGAAGATACGAATTCAAATCTAGCTTCAGACATTTGCTAGCTGAGTGACCCTGTCATTTCACCTGTTTGCCTCATTTCTTCATCTGTAAAATGAGGATAATAATTAGCCCCTACCTCCCAGGGTTGTTGTGAGTATCAAATGGAATAATATTTTTGAAGCACTTTGCAAATTTCTAAAAGCTATATAGATGCTAATTATTATTAGAAATAGTCGTTATTTCTATATTTGTTGAATTGGGTTGTAGAAGCAGAATGGGTTTGTATAGCAGTCCTCCCACTTATTAGCTCTGTGACTTTAAAGAAATCACTTAAATTCTCTGGTCTCAGTTTCCTCCTAGAAAAAAAAACAAATAATAATTTAGACAAAGTGATCTCTGAGGTTCTTTCATACTGTTCATTTTATAATACACACACACACACACACACACACACACACTCCCTCCCAACCATGAGTCATTTCCCTGCTCTGGGATGTCCTATCCATCCATCTGTATCAGGGAGATAGGGATGGATCTCTCTGGCCCCTTGAGATCCCCAGACTGCATGAACACATTTTCCCCTTCCTGGAGTCTGTGGATCTGAGTGGACAGTCTATTCCAGCATTTCTAGGATTTCCTCATCTGGCCTATTTCTAAACCAAACCAGGAAGTGCTAGAGGCCCAAGGAAATGGGAGAATAAGGAAACATTTCTTCAAGTTCTGATAAGATTGATTTAAGGTTGGGATGTTGACTTTAAAGCCTGCTCACCAATCTCCATCCATCACCTCAGAGCAAATACAGACTTCGGAAGTAGCCAATTTAGTAGACTCCAGATGTCAGAGCTGGAAGGGCACTTAAAACACAGAATCTTGGGGCTAGAATCTCAGAACTGGGAGGGATCTTAAAGACCATTCACCTCAATCATTACTCATCCCCTTTCTGTAGAGAAAAATGAGGTCCAGAAGGGAAATGACTATAGCTAATAAGCATCAAGAGTCAGGATTTGAACCCCAAACTGACTTCTGGGTACAATTTATAGAATCTATCTTTGCAGTCCTGGCCCTGCCTTTGATCAGCTCCAAATAGCTTAACAAGGAGCTGCCTCCTTAAGGTCCTAAAACCTGCTTTCATGAAGTTGTCAGAATGATCAGTGACCGTGGACAGATGTTGATAACAAAAGCCTTGTAATAAATATGCATAGTCAGGCAAAACAAAGCCTAGTAAGCACTTAATAAATGCTTGTTGACTGATTGTCTTTGGAATCAAAGGACCAAGGCTTGGACATTTCCTCTGCTTCTCCTCCATGTCTCCTCCCTTCTCTGGCAGACTGTGATTAGATTTCCAAACTCCTTCCTCACTCTAAAGTCCTGAGATCCATCCCAGGAGGTCTGGGCTATGTTCCCAGGTTGGTCACTAACTCATTAACTTGCTAGTTAATTAGCCTGAGAAAGTCTCCAAGCTCAAGTTGCTTGATCTGTTCAATGGGACTAGTGATGTAGCCTTATCTGTTTCAGAGGGCATTTATGAGAAGGAAGGCAGAGAGCACTTTCAAAAAACAACCTTTGCATGTGGGGAGTAGACAGGGAGTGCAGTGAGAGGCCAGAGTTTGGATTGTCCTGGTTTTTAGCCTTGCTTCTTGGATACACTCTTCTCACTTGATTGTAATCTATTCCCAATTCAGTTTTCGGCATTCATTCCCTGTCTGTCCAAGCAGTATTTCTCTTCTGTCTGAGAAAGAATTCCAGAGAATCAAAAGCAGAAACTCAGAAAAAAAAGGAAGCAGAAAATATGGTGGGTCTGGGTGCTTTCCTTAAAATAAAGTTTCCACAAGCAATTGACCAAGGGGCTGTGGGGATAGAGGGATCTTTCAGGGCTTGGAGGTTACTAAGCTAGCTAGGGTGGAGGAAAAAAAAGCTCAAAAAGGAATAGAATCAATTATTATTATTATCATCATTAATTTTGACTTTATCATCATTAGTCCTGACTGTCCCTAACTTAGGCTGGAAAGGAAAGTGGCTACAATTTCAGTTGAAAATGCCTGGAACATAACGGAGAGTTGATAAACATATGTGGATTAATTTTACTGTAGTTGGTTGGTGGAGATATGGGAAAACTGGGACATAATTGTGATGTAGGTGGAGTTGTGAACTAATCCAACCCTTCTGGAGAGCAATTTGGAACTATGCTCAAAGGGCTATAAAACTATGCAAACTCTTAGATATAACAACACCTTTGCTAGGACTATATCCCAAAGATATCCAAAGCAAGGGAAAGGACCTATTTGTCCAAAATATTTATAGCAACTCTTTCTCTGGTGGCTAAGAATTGCAATTCAAAAGGATGCCTATTAATTGGGATATGGCTAAACAATCTATGGCATATGATTGTAATGGAATATCCTTGTGCTGTAAGAAGTTCCAACAAAAAGAGTGAGAATGTTATGTTATGATCCACATTCAATTCCTGCAGTCCTCTCTGGATGTAGATGGCTCTCTTCATCACAAGATCACTGGAACTGGCAGCAATCGTCTCATTGTTGGAATCAGGCTCATCAGAATTGATCATCACATAATATTGATGTTGCCATTTACAATGATGTCTTGGTTCTACTCACTTCACTCAGCATCAGTTCATGCAAGTCTCTCCAGGCCTCTCTGAAATCATCCTGCTGCCGTTTCTTACAGAACAATAATATTCCATAACATTCATATACCATAATTTATTCAGCCGTTCTCTAACTGATGGGCATGCAGTCACTTTCCAGTTTCTTGCCACTATGAAAAGGGCTGCTGAAAACATTTTTGCACATGTGGGTCCCTTTCCTGGAAAGGATTTCCAAGGCAGATAATCCCATCCATTTGAATAGCTTTCTTTACAATATACCAGAAAGGGCATTTACTTCCTCCCAATACAGCTCATTTTCCTTTGGAACAGTTCCGATGACTAGGAAGTTTAACATCAAGATTCTGCATCATCCATCTATTCTCTCTGGCTCCCTTTTCTGTGGGCCAACCAGAAGATGTCCCCTTCCCCATGACAGCCAACTCTCCAGATGCTTGAATCAAATATCATGTTCCCCATACACACACCTCAAGTTTTCTCTTTTCAAGGCTAAATATCCAGAATTTACTCAAGCAATGCTTATATGCTCTTAATGAGGGCTAGGATCTAATTAACATCGTGGTAATAATGCTTTTGGATTTCACAGAGCATTGAGCACAGATGTTGGAGTATCTGACAATTGAAATGCACAAATTACAAGGACTCGTGCTTTAGTTTAAGTTCAATGGGTAGGTACAAAGTCAGAAGAATGGTGAGAGATGCTATCACCTGGGGAAGCTGAGGTCAAGACTTCCCAGAGATTCTGTTCCCATGAGAGAGTCTTTGCTGAAGTGGTCCATGGCTCTTTCAAGAAAGGCCTCCATAGCTGGTCTCCTAGCAACAAGCATCTCCTCATCTATGCCTGCTGCTTAATGGGAGACATTTTCCTTGTCTCCCCTGCTTTTATAGAGAATTTTTTCAAAGCCCAACTCTTTAAATTTTTGACCCAGGAGTCTCTTCCTTTCCTTTCCCCAGGTGAGATGGTTATGACAAAAAGAATTGGGACTAAAGTGTTTGGGTCTCCCCCCTCCCACTCCAGAGAAATTATCAAGGGATGTAAAAAAAGATAAGGGATGGGGAGAATGCCAAATAGAGACAGCTTCTAGGCTGTAGTCTAGGAATAGACAAAGAGAGGAAGAGAGGGAATAAGAACAGGGAGGGTTAGAGTGATGATGACAATAATTATGATACCTGACATGTACAAAGTGTCTTATACATGTGATATTATCTGAGTCTTAAATAATTGTGTGGTAAGGACTATTATTTTTATTCCTATATTACGGATGTAGAAATTAAGGGGTTAAGTGACTTGCCTAGGATCACACAGCTCAAGGCTGTTTTCCTTCCTCCAAAGCCAGTTTTCTCTCTATTATATTCTATCACACACAAGATAATGAGTGCTAAGGCAGGAGCAGCAGTGGGCACCTGAGCCTTTAATGGAATCATGTCAACCCAATTTTATGCTACCACAAGGTCACGGCAATATCAGGGGATATAAGAAGGATGAGAGAAAATGTTAAGAAGAGACAGCTTTGATATTGTACCTAACAATCACCCCAGTGAGGTAATCTCACACTGTAGTCATGGGAATCTGTTATGATATTTGAGGGGCTTCAGGAGCCCATGCATGACAGAGATAGAAAAAAAGACAATTGCATCTGACAGGTTAAGCTGATATTAGATATTTTTCTCTTTTAATCAGTAGAGAGCCAATATTATTCAACACATATATTCATTTATTCAAGAAATATTCATTAGACTTCTGCTGTGAACAGTACTCCCTATGGCATTCATGGTCCCTGCTATCATGTTCTAACAAGGGATACGATGTTAACTCAAAGTATTATAATATTACATGATATTGCAAAAAAAATTGTAAGCTCCCTGAAGGTAAGCACCATTTCACACTTGTATTTATATCTCCAGGGTCTAGCACATAGAAAATACTTCATTGGTACTTGTTAAAATTGAAACAGAAATAAGTGCATCAGAGAGGTACGAAGTATCATGGGAGGTCTGAGGGAAAAATCATCACATACAAGGAGTATGGCAAAGCTTAATGGAAGAGGAAGGCATTTGAGCTGAACATTAAATTAGGATTAAGAGATTAAAAGGGGAGGTTATTCCACACTTGAACAGACTTTAACATACTGGAAGGTATATTGGCTTTGGAAACAAGACACTTGCTAACTCTGTGACTTTTCAATTTCCTCATCTATAAAATGGGTGTTCTAATACCTATGTCGCCTAGTTCACTAAATTGGTGTGAGAAAAGTGCTTTGCAACCTGAAAGAAGCAAAGGAAGTATTTGCTGGGGGGAGGCAATTGGAGGGGGCTGAGCAATTGGGAGGGAGAAGAAGGAGCTGTCCAGGGTGGCTGGATGTAGGCTGCATAGAGAGATGTAATATTAGGTAAAGGTGGTGTATACCAAGAAATGGCAAAAACTAAATATGGTGGATGGTTGTAATGGACTATTCCTGAGCTATAAGAAATAATAAATATGAAGAATTCAGAGAGAAACAAAAAACCTTATATGAACTGATACAAAAGTGAAGTAAGCAGAACCAGAGAAAGGGATTCATGGTGACTAAAACATTAGTTTTAGAAATGAAAATAATATCCAACAAAAATAAACACTGTATTATTATAATGACCCAAGTCTGGCCCTAAGGAAAAGTAGAAAAAATGAACCTGCTTCCCTTCTTGGCAAAGATGGGGTACTATGGATGTGGAACACTGGATACTTTGATTGATGTGTTGGTTAATTTTGCTGAATTGGATCTTTTCTCCCTTTCTCTTTTTAATTCTATATTACAAAGAACAGTTTGAGTTATGATGAGAGGAAGAGATGTATGTTATTTTAAAATGTGAGTCTTGAAAAATAAAAATTAGCAATAATTTTTTTTTAAATGAAAGAAATTTCAGGCCAGGTTGTGGAGAACCTTGAATTCTAGGCTAAAGGCTTTGAAATTTGTTTAGGAGGCAGTAGAGGTTTCCATAAGATATTCTGAGCAGAGGAAAGCTTATAGGGGACTTTGGGATCTTTGGGACCTCAACACTTCCCATACAGAAGCCGTCCTGTAGTTTGAATATACCATTTTCCAGCACACAGCATGACGCCTCCAACATGGCTAGAGCTTGATAAAGATAGAGGGGATGAAGGAATTTTGCAATAACTAGCAGGAAGAATTGTCTGTGTGCTCTCAGCAAGTCTAGAGAGTCAGTGAACTGCCTGTTTTTCACTTTTAGAACCAGGGGGAGGAGAAGCAAGGATTGCAGGCCAGACAGACTGTGCCTACCTAGTGTTTTGGCCTAAAACCAGCAGAATTACCACACTGGCACTTTCATTCGACCAGCCTTAGGGATTCTCTGCTTCTAATTCAGGGTCCCTACAGAGCCACTCTTTCCACTGATGCCAGCCTCAAAGGCTGCACACGCCCAAAATGTAGCCAGCTTCCCTTCGGTTCGTGGGTGACAGACCCATAATGTGTTATTATCTAAATATTTTTATAAAACTTTGTATTTTCATCTTGTTCCACCTCTTGGGGGCAGTGACTCCATAAACTCACTAACAAGAAACACTTTCTTTTATGTCTTCAAAATCTTTTCCTTTCAAGCTTAAAGGAGGACCCAGAATTCTCCTGTGTTTGGGGAAGGATGCTGTGTGCATCCTTCCTGTGTCTCTTGTCACCCCTGGGGCTCTGGATGGGCTCAAATGTGGGAAAGGTTGGGGAGCTGGGGTGAGGACAAAGTTGGGTTCTCAAGATAGAATCTGTTCTGATGGGAACTTGCCTAGTGTGCAGATCTGAATGCAGAGGGTATATTGGATTCCAGGAAGGCAACTCAGAGGGAGAAGGAATAATACAAAGTTGAGGAAACTGAGAGACAAGCTTGGAAAATGCACCCATTTTTAAAATAATAAAACCAATGTACCAAGGTCACAAATCTAGAAAAGGGTAGAGTTAGAATTTGAATCTAGGACAAATTCTCTCCACTACCCCCATGCTGCCTTCTAACTTCACTACTCATGTATTTATTTTCAATTGTATTTTATCTTCAATTGCAAATTTTCTTCCTCCTCCTATTCTTCCCTAGCTATTAATAAGGGAAGCAATAAAAATTTTATTTAAAATATCAACAAATATTTATTATTTGGTGTTGTTTTCAATCATATCCAACTCCTTGTGACTCCATTTGAGATTTTCTTGGCAAAAATACTGGAGTAGTTTGCCATGTCTTTCTCCAGCTCATTTTATAGATGAGGAAACTGAGGCACACTAGGTTAAGTGACTTTCTCGTGATCACACAGCTAGGAAGTATCTCAGGTCTTCCTGACTCCAGGCCCACTGTACTACTTAGCTGCTTCTAAGATTATTATGCACTTAATAAATATCAGTTTTGCAAATAAAAAGCTTTAATAAAAATAAATAAATAAATAAATGTCAGGTGCTGAAGTGGGCAGCCAGCATACAAACACAAAAATAAAACAGGCTTTTCTCTCAAGAAACTTACATTTTTATTGAGGATGATAACATAACATGTTTAACTATATGAAGAATAAATACAAGATGATTTGCAGCTAACAGGCACTTGAATTGAATAGGAGGATGGGAAGGTTCTCAGGCAGAACTTTGGAGAAAACCAGGAACTTTGAGGGACAGAGGAGAGCAAGGGGAACATTCTAAGTAAAGGAGACAGCCTTTGCCAAGGTCCAGATGAAAGGACTGCTGAAGGGGAGGAGCAACGAGGACCAAGGAGTATGGAATATGTCTAGGAAGAGAAATGAGATCCATCTCATGAAGTGTTTTAAATGCCAATCAGGAGAGTTTGTTATTGGTAATAGGGAGCCATTGAAGGTTATGGAAAAGAGGAGATCATATTTGTGCTTTAGAAAAGCATGGGTGCCATGAGATCAAGGTCAAAGTGGGCAACAAGTCCTGAGCTGTCAACCCAGGTTGGGTCATCCACAGAGGGCAGAGGTCCACACGCAGTGATGCGCGCTAGGGCTATGGCAGCTTGCTGTGAGAGCTGATTGTTCAACTTTCAGAGTGAGCATTTACACCTTGAAAATTGGCATGCTCCAGATCAGGGTTTAGTTTGTTGTTTTGTTGATTATGTAGACTTAAGAAAGTGACATGGGTGGCTAGGGGACACCCAGCCTGGAATCGGGAAGGCTCATCTTCCTGAGTTCAAATCTGGCCCCAGACACTCACTAGCAATAAGTCATTTACCCCTGTGTGCCTCAGTTTCTTCACCTGTAAAAATGACCTGGAGAAGGAGATCTTAGCCAAAAAACTCCAAATAGTGTCACAGAAAGTTAGACACAACTGAAATGACTCAACATATTCCTTGTTTGTAAAGCAGAGCATTGGACCAAATGACTTCTAACTGACGTTCCACCTATGAGCGCATTGTGGTGTTTGTAGTGGGGACAGTTATTTTATTACAAACATTTGATTTCTGTATAGACATCCTATGGCACTTAGTTCAACCTCCCCTCCCCCTGCACAAAACCAGGGCTTAATAAAAATTCATTAATTGACTGACTGACTGACCTTCAGATCCTAAGTGGTGTGGTCATGGTGCTGGATACTAGGGGCTTAGCTGCATGGGATAATATTAAATTTGGGAAGAGACCTATGGGAAAAAAAAAGAAAATCTTCAAATATATTGCTCCAAAGTAGACTCCATTCATTAGACCGTATATCATTAAAGACCACTCAGTGTTTACAGTCCAAAGTCATCATTTAACAGATGGGAAGACAGTGGCTGAGGTTACGCAGTGAATTAGTAGCAAAACTGGCCCTAGAATCTGGATCTGGCCCCAGTTCAGTGTGTTTTCTATCTTATCACTGATATCTTTTTATTGATCTCCTCACAGCCAGGCAAGCATATTGAGTTTTTTCCCCTTTTTATTACAGTAGTTGGGATGAGCCGCCATTAACCCTGATGAGGGCATTTGCCTCTCGCTGGGCACTTCATAAAACCAGACAGAATCCAGGCTTCTGGGTCAGTGTCTTTAAGCATGACCCTTTCCTGTGACTGTGATAATAGCTAGCATTCATGATAATTTTAAGTAATGTTATTAAATTAGCTATTATTGTTCATCATAATATTATTAAATAACATTTTTATAGTGCTTACTATGTGCCAGGCAATTATCCTCTCCATAGAGCTACTCGTTGACAGAAGAAATAAGCAGGTGGCCCTGGGAAAAACATCTTTGTCTGAGCAGGGCACCACTGGCAAAGCTACATACCATGGTGTCTTCCTCTTTGTGGCTGTGGTTACTGGCTACGTGTGAAGTTGCCAGCTAGTGTAAAATAATAAGAAATAATAAAAAATAAGAAAACTAAATAAGAAAATAAGAACTTTGTCCTCTAGGACTCGGTTTCCCCCTTTGTAAAATGAGAGCGTTGAATCAGAACACACCTAAGCTTTGTTCTAGTTCTAAAATGTAGGAGCCCATGAACCTTGGGACAATCAGCCTGAAAGTTGGCTGAGGCTTTAAAAATAAAGAATAGCCATGAACTGATCAATTCCGTCTGCATCCCCAGCGGCATCTCTGACAATATCTTCTGAGCCCTTCCTTGTTCTCTTCGTAGTTCTTGTGTCACTGGACCCCAAGATCCAGGGTGTCACAGCTAGACCCTTCAAGAGAAGCATTGCACACAGGTCTCAGAACCCAGAGCCGAAAGCTCCCCCATCCAGCTGTATTCCTTAACTTCTGATTGCTGGGGATTTTTTTTAAATGTGATCGGTTGACAAAGACCAGCATAAAAGCCACAGTTCCTTCATGGAAGCAGGCCAGGATCGTGGGAAGGGAAGATAAAGGAGAACAGAAGAGCAGCTTTGAGAAAGTGAGCAGTGAAAGGGAAACATGAGGATGCTTTATTAGCTGAGCATAAAAGGAGGGGCCCGAGTAGCTGCTGAGCCAGCGGCCCCAGGTGCCCAGGGACTGAGCAGTTCCAGCTGGGGCTCAAACAGGCCTTGGGGGCTCCTGACTCATGCTCTGCAGAGATGCAGCTTTGATTTCTCCTCCATCTTCCTCTTTTCTCCCCTTCCCTCCTCCCTTTTCAGAACATAGAACTTTGTCATTCTTGGCCAGTGACTTTTGTGAGGGATTCACAAAAGGGAAGCGGGAAGGGGAGAGGAGGAAGGGGAGACATGGGCTTGGAAGTAGCAAAAGGGGCATCGTCTCAGGGTCCCCAAAGCATTGGGAGATGGATGCTGAGGAGAAGATGCTCAGATGGGCTGGCTCATGGGCCTACTTTAAAGAAACTAGGGCACTCCTGATAACAATCAAGCAGGGACCTAATGAGGAATGGAGGTTGTTCTTCCCTGTTTGGTTTCATTTCATGGGGGAAAATAATCTTTTACAGTCATTAGGCACTCTGACCCTTTCCTAAACATTTTTGTAACATTTAGACTCCTAGAATGTCAGAACTGAAAAGAAATTTTAAAATATCAAGTTTCAGAACTGGGAGGTATCTTAGAATCTAGAACCCAGAACACCAGAGTTGTGAGGTTACTTTAGTGGAAGTATCTTTTAGAACCCAGAATGTCAAAGCTGGAAGTACCCTTAGAACCTATGACTGAGAATGGCAGATCTGGGAGGGACCTTAGAACATAAAATGTTAAAACTTAAACATAGAGTGTCAGAACTGGAAATGCCCCTAGAACATAAACTATCAAAGCTAGTAATGGTCTTAGAAAATAGCACATAGAATATCAGAGCTGGAAAGCCCACAGAACATAGAATGTCTGAACTGAGAGACAGTTAAAACCTAGAATCGAGAATGGCAGATCTGAGAAGGATACTAGAATATAAAAAGTTGGAGCTGGAAAAGACTTTTAAATAGAATGTCAGGATAAGGTGTCTAATTATGACTTCAGAGGTCAGATGGTCAAGTACATGCACTGCCTCTTGTCACAGAGGTGGTAGATTATGGGTATAAAATTTGGCATACGTTTCCAGACACACAAAGATTTTCTTTGCACAGATCTATTTATTTATGACAAGGTAGAAATTAATGGTTGAGATGGACAGGTTGGGTAATAACAGTGATATAAAAGAAGAAAGGGGAAGGGAAAGGAAGGGAAGGAAAGGGAAGAGAAGGGAAGGAAGAAAGAAAGGGGAAAGAAGGGAGGAAAAGAAGAAGGAAGAAAAAATGAAGGGGAAGGGAAAGGAGGGAGGAGGAAAAGAAAGAGAAGGAAAGGGAAAGGAGGGAAGGTAAAGAAAGAAGAGGAAAAGGAAGGGAAGGGAATTGAAATGAAGGAAAGGGAAGGGAAAGAAAGGGAAGAGAGGGGATGACAGAAAGGAAAGGAAAAGAGAAGGGAAGAAAGGAAGGAAAGAAGAAAAGTATGGAAGGAAGGAAGGAAGGAAGGAAGGAAGGAAGGAAGGAAGGAAGGAAGGAAGGAAGGAAAGCAGAATATTAGAGAGTGAAAGGAACCTTTGAGATCGTATGATATAATCCATCCCTAGCATTATCCCCTGCCAGTTTTATAGATGAAGACACTGAGACCTAGAAAGAAGGGAAATTATTTGCCTGGGTTGCAAATGATAGAGCCACTATCTGTAGGCATTCTCTCAATCCTCTCTGACTTCTCTGCAGCACTGGACACTAGCCTCCTCCTCCTCCTGGACACTCACTCATCCTTTGCCTTCTGTGATCTTGGTTTTCCTGCTATCTCTCTCTCCCTGCTCTTCCTCAGTCCCCCTTGCTGGATCATTACTCATGTCATATCTTTGACTTTGGCACACCCCAAAATTATTCTAAACTCAACTCTTCTCTCTCTCTCTTAATGACTTCCCCAAATTTGATTATCTTCTTTTTGCAAGTGGCTACTTCCTGAAGTCCAGGTCAGCATTGCCATAGATATCTCAGTCCCACCTCGCTGCCCATTAATGACAATGTAGGCTATTTAGAGTTTCCTCAACCTAGGACTACTTGGAAAATTTCTTAACAATATTTATAATAATCATACTTGATATATATAAAATGAATATTATAATCCCCATGTGACAGATGGGTACTCTAATACTCAAAGACCTCAATCAAACATCAATCAACAGGTATTTAGTAAGCACCTACTAAGGGTCACAAAACTGCATTGAGTTTTGGGGATACAGAAAGAAGTGAAACTGTCCTTGCCTCTAAGAAGCTTACATTCTATTGGGAAAGATAACATGTACAATATAGGAAATATTAAATATGAGGTAAAATGGTCAGGGTCACTAGTAGCCTGAGGGGCAGGACA
>JAJPUD010005180.1:50443-60951 GCA_023553655.1 Myrmecobius fasciatus
GTGTGATGATCAACTATGACAGACTTAGCTCTTCTCAACAATATAGTGATCCAAGATAATGACAATAGAGGAATGGAATGGAATGGAATGGAAAATGCCATCCATATCCAGAGGAAGAACTATGGAGACTGAATGAGGATTGAAGCATACTATTTTCTTTTTTGGTTTGCTTTTTCTGTCCAATAGTTTTTCTCTTTTGTTTTGCTTTTTCTTTCACAATATGACTAATATAGAAATATGTTTAAAGTGATTGTACATGTATAACCTATATCAGATTGCTTACTGTCTTGGGGAGGCGAAGGGAGGAAGGGAGGGAGAAAAAAACTGGAATTCCAAATCTTATAAAAATGAATGTTGAAAGCTATCTTTATTGTAATGTAATTGGAAAAATAAAATACTATTGAGGGGGAAAAAAGAAAGGCAAGTTGTGGTCAGCTTACTTTGAACTTTAAAAACTAAACAGAGATATTAGTATTTGGAACCAGTATTGAGTAAGTCATTGACAAGGTCACAGCTTAACTCAGGGAAATCTCTTTGGCAACAAGATGGAGAATGAAACAGAGAGGGAAGAGGGTTGAGGCAGAGAGACCAATTATGAGGTTACTGAAATAGTCTTGGCTAATGGGGCCATAAACTGTAATGGTAGCCATATGAGTAAAGAATAAATAAGGATAATGTTGTTAGATTGAAACTGCAGAGTTTGGTAAGTGATTAGATATGAAAACCACGAGGAAGGAGAATTTGTGAACCTGGGTGACTGGAAGATCACTGGTCGCCTTGACAGAGATAGGGAAGTTCATTGGAGAGGGGTGATTAGGATGAAAGGAAGATAATGATTTCTGCTTTAGACATGTTGACATTGAAATGTTTACAGGACATTCAGTTTGATGTAGCCAGTGGACATGTGGGATTAAAATGATTAGGGTGGAATATTTGGGAAGTATCCAAATAGGGGATGATCTGGGGAGAGATCTTCTTTTTAAAAAAAGCTTTTTATTTATAAATGTATTTATTTATTTGTAAAAAGATACACATAGTTTTCAACATTCACCTTTGCAAAACCCTGTTCCAAATTGTTTTTCTCCCTTCCTTCCCCCCAACCCTTCTCCCAGACAGTGAATAAGCCAGTATATGTTAAACATATGCAATTCTTCTATACATATTTCAATCAAAATTGGATTGGGGACCAATCAAAAAGGAAAAACATAAGAAAGAAAACAAAAAGCAAGCAAACAACAACAAAAAGGTGAAAATATTATGTTGTGATCCAAATTCAGTCCCCATAGTTCTCTCTCTGGCTGCAGATGGCTCTCTCCATTCCTAGTCTATTGGAATTGGCCTGAATCACCTCATTGTAGAAAAGAGCCATATCCATCAGAATTGATTATTGTGTAATCTTGCTGTTGCCATGTACAGTGTTCTCTTGGCTCTACTCACTTCAGATCATGCAAGTCTCTCCAGGCTTTTCTGAAATCATCCTGCTGATTATTTCTTATAGAACGATAATATTCCATAACATTCATATACCATAATTTATTCAGCCATTCTCCAACTGAAGAGCATCCACTCAGTTTCCTGTTCTTGCCACTAAAAAAAAAAGGACTGTTACAAACATCTTTGCACATTTGGGTCCCTTTCCCCTTTTAGGATCTCTTTGAGATACAGACCCAGTAGAGACACTGCTGGATTAAAATATATGCACCATCTGATAGCCCTTTGGGCATAGTTCCAAATTGCTCTCCAGAATAGTTGGATCATTTTATAATTCCACCAACAATGCATTAGTGTCCCAGTTTTCCCACATCCCCTCCAACATTTATCATTGTTTTTTCCTGTCATCTTAGCCAATCTGAGAGGTGTGTAGAAATGTCTTTTAAAGTGTAGTTTCCTAAACTAATTTGTGACCCTATATGGGGTCTCATAACTGAATTGAGGGTTGCAAAATTATGATTTATTATCAGTATATGTTTGATTTATATATCTACTTAATATACTTCTATGCCCAGGATCATGAAAATTTCTCAGGGTCATGAATGGAAAAAATTTAAGAAGTCCTGTTTTATTTTTTTTTATTTGCAAAACCTATGTATGGGTAATTCCTAAACATTAACCCTTACAAAGCTTTCTGTTACAAATTTTTCCCCCCTACTCCCCACCCCTTCCCTAGATGGCAGGATATCCACTACATGTTAATTGTGTTAAAATACTTGAAGAAGTCCTGTTTTAAAGGAGAGAGAATGGCATTGAGAATGCATGCAGAAGGATGGCCTGTATATAACTTTTTCACACATTGTTTTTCTATGTTGTCTCCCTCATTAGATATGAACTCATTGAGGATTAGAAATGTCTTTGACCTTTCTTTGTAGCTCCATAGCTTAATAGAGTGGTTGGACTTGATAAATGCTAATTGACTAACTGATGGAGGAGGAGAAAAGAAGAAGTTTACAGAAAATGGTCTCTGGAAGGAGCAAGGGCATGGTGTAAGAGGCCTGAAAAAAAGAAGAGAGACTTTAATGTAAAGGAGATGAAGTGACTTGTTCATAGTCAGATAATTACTTAATGTCAGTCTCAAAATTCAAACCCAGGTTTTCTGATGCTGAATCAAGCAGTCTTGCCAGTCCTCTAAATGTAAAAGGCAGGTGTGATTTCTAAAACTCACTGAGTATTTTACGATCTCTTGAGCAGACCCACTGACCGATGCTTTTTCTTCTTTTCTTTCAGGACCCCCTGTAAGTACTGAGGTCATGGCTGAAATGCCCCAAACTTGAATGTGCTGTTCTCTCTGACGGTAAAGGGTCTTGGGGTGGGGGAGAAAGAGAAGTGAAGTAGTCTGTCCAAACCTACCCTCTTTTTGACCTGAGAGTCACTCAGAATCTCGAATTCTGAGCTGATTTTTTTCTAGACTTCCTCTAAAGCCTGTGCCTGAGTGATGGAAAGAGAAAGAGACCGCCATTTTTTTTAACCAGGCTCAGAAACATCAAAGCCCAAGAAATCTCTCTCCTTCTTGACAAAGCAGGCTCTGAACTGAAATCCAAAAGAGCAGCTTGTCTCAGTAATAAGACACTCTCTTTGTCCTCAAAGGAGGCAATTGTAGAAGAAGGGCGTAATTATCAACAAGAAAGGAGACATCTCTTCTCAATGTGCGGTTCCATGGAACACATCCCTGCCCACTCACTTAGTGAAAATGTGAATCACATTGGGCCAGTGTCATTTTCCAAGAGAATTTATGTGGGCAGTTTCTTTTTGGGCCAACTGGCTGGGTCTATATTTTGAAAAGAGATGGGGAGGGAAGGGGATAGAGAAAGTGATGTCGGCAAGTTAAGCTGCAGAAGAAGCAATAAATTCGAGCCAGAATGCCTCTCTTCATTCTCCAACCTTTCTACCAAGTCCCCTGTGGGGGGGAATAGTCTTGCCAAAAGAAAGAACATAAGAGTTGAAGAAGAGTCTCTCAAAGGAGTAAATTGATACCCGGCAATACAGTAGCAATCTTTCCTTGAGGGACAGTGTTTTGAAAATCCAACAATAGGCTCAAAGACCATTCGGGGGCCCGTGTAAAGTAACTTAAAAGCCCAAACACATGGTGGGTGCATCAGATTTTTACTGAGATGGGAAGAATGAAATTCTTTGAAATTGGTCCACCCCTGAGGTTATTGAAACCAACAAGAGCCAGAGGTCTCTAGTGCTCAAGAGAAGGCATTTTAATATTTGTTTTGCCTCTAAATACATACCTGGGAGAAAGCCTTTCATGATTTTAATAAGGTCCTTATTTAATATTCCATCTGTACTCCGAGTGGTAAATTGATCCCATACTGAGAAATCTCTTCTGTCCCTTGATGGATAAATCACATTGGAATTGGAGAGTCATTTCATCCCTTGAAATGAAAAGGGGTGATTTATAATGGCGTGCTTTGGATGTCAGATAAAATTCCTATCATCAGTCTTCCAAAAAAAACTTGGCAGTAAGGAAGCCTTGAAGGACCACCTGCTGAAAAACAAGACTTTTTGGAGGCCCCCTCCCCATCCTCTTCTTTTACCCCTGACATAACCAAATATTGGACTGTCTCTCACCCACATCTCACCTTCCTGGAAATTTGTTGCCTTTGGTTTCCATGACTTGTTAGGCCCCGATGCTTTCTGAAGAAACTCAGCATGCTGCCACAGTGGGACAGATTGTACAAGGTCAGGAAGGGCTCACATTTATTGGAAAGCTCACACAGAGATTGCTGGGAGCTGTGCCCAAAGAGCAGAATGAATAGGATTCCTGCATAGGAAGAAAGAATGAGTTAGGATTATTGGATTTAAAGCTGAAAGAGATCTTAGAGATGATCTGCTTTTACAAAAAGATAAACAAAACTCAGAGGTAAAAGGACCTGCCAAAGATTACACAGATTCAAATTCAAACCTTTAGCCTCCACTTCCAGTACTTTTCCTACTGCTTCCCCTTTGAGGTCTCTTTCAAGAAAGTTCTTGAGTAGTCCCCTGGCATAGTAGGTAGTCCCCTTGTGGATGCTGAGTGGAGCCCTGGAGGCTCTAAAGCTCTGTGAGATCAGTCCCAAGATCCAGAGCTTACTCTAGCTTTGAAGGACAGCAGATACCTGACCCACAGTGAGGATAGACAGAAATCAAGTCTTGGCTCCCCAGCGTCTATCCCATAAAAGCCCTTCCCTGCTGTCGCTCTTTAGAAGTGTCATCTGGGTTTCCTCCCAGGAGGTAAGGGCTGTGTGCAGGACTAATAGATAATGAAAAGGTCCAGGGGGCATAACAATGAAAAGGACAGGATTGTAGATCGAGGGGACTTGTCGCTGGGGTTCCCAAGAGCACTGATGTTGGGGTTCTAGAAGATCCAGGTTCAAAATTTGAAGCTGTCTCTTACTGACCGTGTGAAATTGGCAGGTTACTTCCCACTTTTGTCTAAGTTTTGTCCTTTGTAAAATGAGGATATTGAACCCAAATCCTCTCTGGTCCCTTCCTGTTCAAGATCCATGCCCCAAGACAGTGGTTACCATCTCAGCATCATCTCCTGAGGAGCAGGTCTGAGGGAAGGGAAGGGGGATGATTTCCACCCCTCAAATTCATTTTCCAGAATGGCAGGTATGGGGGAGCAGTAAGGGCAAGACTGTGACTGTGTCATGGCTTAGTAACATTAGTACAGCCCTCCCAGGGCTTCTCACTTAACCCCACTAAACCCTACTCTAAGAGGTAAATACAATCTCTCCATTTCACAAATACAGAAACCAAAAGTCAGAGATGATAAATGATTTGTCTGGTACTGCACAGCCTGAAGTGTTCAAGCCAGCCCTTGAACCTGGGTCTATCCAGGTCTTCATGAAGGACACTTCCCATTATGTCTCACTGTCCCCTCCCTCCTTAGGAGATGCAGGATTGTGCGTTTCATTTCCCTGGCATTAAGTTTAATGAGTTCTTTTTCTCTCTTTTGTTGTTTTTTTGCCCTTTTGATCCAGGGTCCTGCAGGAAGACCTGGACTTCCGGTAAATAGTTTTCATTTCTTTTTCTTGACTTCTCTCTTTTCCTTCATCTTTCTCCCTCATCTCTTTCTCCCTGGTTACTCAGGCTACTAGATAACACCTGCAAACTTTCCCTACTCCACACACACACTCCATGCCTTTATTTGGTTGCTTGGCTTATTTTGGGGATCCTTTACTACCCACTATTGGTGCTTCTATGTCCAAATAAAAAGGTCCTTTCTGTATTCCCCTCTAATTGATGAAATCCCCTGGCTAAGACCTGCGATCCAAAACTGAATAGATACTAGCCCCTGGAGAGAGAGCATCTTTGACCTTCGGGTGGCTGCTGTTGACCCTGAAGGACATAGCCCAACTCTTTTGTTTTACATATAAGGAAACTGAGGCTTAGAAAAATTAAATGACTTCTCCAAAGTTACTCTCAGCCTGGCCTCAGCAAATACAGCCTTTGCCCATAACCACAGCCTTTAATCCACATCCCTTGGTAACATCTCCTTACATTTCATACAAAGAGAAGAGTAGAAACAACAAAGATGGCTTCAATTACTACAAGCCATAATTTTGGTCATTGACCAATACATTGCATAGAGATATGTCTGATAGTCTGAGGATGGTCAGGATTTATTTAGAGGCTATTTCTTGAGAATCCCTAACTTCCTTTAAAGCATAGCTCAGGTGTTGCCTCTTCACAAAAATTTTCCTGATCCCCCCCACCAATATCAGGACTCTCCCCACCCCTACTACTGAGGATTTTGTATTTGTTTTCTAAGTAATTCATTTTTAATTATACATACTAATATATTAAATATAATAACATAATTATATGTACTAATATAATAAATATAGATCAAATATAATATATATATTATGTAATATATATTATATTTGATCTATATTTATTATATATAATATAGAAATATGATATTTTAATGTGTAATTTTTATTATATGCATAATTAATGTATATTATACCTGTTGGTTCTACCCAAAAGAATGCAGCTCCTTGAGGGCAAGGCCTGTGACATTTTCTAGCACTTAGTAGATACTTAATAAATATGCATTGGCTTGAATTAAATCTAATAAACTCTGAGCTGGACCCAGAATTCAAGAGGAGGTGGTATTTCCCCCTACCCTTTCTTTTTTGGGTGCTTATTTGCAAAGGATACTTGGGTTAGAATAATGGTTTTCCCCAAGTACCAGATCTGAACCTTTAATCAACAACTCAATCAAAGATCTGAACACTAAATCAACAGCTAAGTTAGTATTTTAGATATCCTAAAAAACCATGTGATTGACTCTCTGCACCCACTGCCTCCTTTCCTACCATTCTGCCCCAATCAGATATAGAAGTAGAAGAGGGATCCCACCATAGAGGGCTGAGATCAATTTGCATTTTACCTTGATTCATGAGTTGTGATGGCCAAAGAATTCACCTGGGTAGAGACAAGATTGGACAAGGGATTGGATATTCATGAGAAGAGTAAAGAGCTGAGGAGGGCACAGTTGAATGAACTGGGAGTATCACAGTGTTCTAGACAATAATAGGGAGGCTAAAAGGGGAGAGAAAGATAACGAACTTTGCTTTCGATATGCTGAGTTTGAGACGCCTGTGAAGAGTTCCAGTACAAGTGTCCAAAGGGCAGTTGGAAATGAGTGACTAGCTAAAGAAAGATACTAGGGCTGCTTATTTAGTATATGCCTCTTAATTTGGCAGGCAATGGTTTGTCATGGAAGGTTGGGCAAGTATCTTATAAAGCCATTGGTGGATTTCTTGGATGCCCCAGAGGATGAGAATAAGCAAGGAGATGAGTTTGGGAAATCAAGGAAATGGATCTTAGAAGCTACAGGAGAACTTGGATACCAGCTAGTCCAATCCTCTCATGAGGGAGGACTGAGGTTCAAGGAGGTTGTGACTTGCCTAAAGTCACACAGGGAATAAATGTCAGAGTAAAGATTTGAACCCAAAGCTTCCAGTTCCATAACCCTTAGGATTAGAGGAACCAATCCAGTGTTATAGATCTCACAGTCTACCATTCTACAATCCATTCAGAGATTAGATAGCTGACAACCATCTTCCCTAATTCTAAAGAAGATTCAGAGAGAACTCTACCTAGAGTGGAGTGCTCAGGGCTTTGTCTTAAGGGGTGGATATTTAGAAGGCACTGATCCTGCCCTGGTCCCATATCACTCTTCTCTCTTCCCAAGAGAGACACTCTTGGTGAGCAAGTTCCTCTCCATAGCCCCCCTTTATGGCTTTTTTTTCCTCCTGGAGAGTTTCCTTTTCTCAGTGCCCACATGCCATCCCTGGATCTAAACCCCACCCCCACAAGCCCTTCTTCCTGCCCTATGCATAAAATTCCTACTCACACCTCTGGATTTAGACTCTCCAAATCTGAGTCAGAAGGTTTCCAGTTCTCCAAAGCATTACGTTATTTCCTGTCACCGCTGGTCCTCACCTTTCAAAAGGTAACTTAATATTGTAGTCTTTTACCAGCTAATGATCATTACAATTGTTGACATTTTAAAACCCAGAACAAGTTACCTTTATAATGAAAGGCACTTGGGACCAGCCTTGGCGCTGTAGTGGTAGAAGCGTTACAACTAGCTGGGAAGGCTGATGGATCAACTCCATGAAATACAAGGAGGAAGATGGGCAGCGGTTAAATGCATAAAACTCACAGGGGCAGCTTCTCTTGTTTTTCTTCCAGAGTCCACCTTTAAAAAACATTTAGGGTAAAATTCATGAAGCAGAAGCTACTATGCATAGTTTCCAGCCTCCTCACCAATCCGTACCTAATCCTAACCCATGCATTTTATGACTAAGACTGCAAATAGCATTAATTTAAAACACACACGTGTATAGATAATATATATACCAATACACACATCATGAAGTGTCATTCAAAAGCCATATGCTTAACTGTGTGCAACTTATAGCAATAAAAAAAGACACCTTAGAGCAAGTCCAGGAAGGAAGAACAGTTAGCAAATTCATGGATTGTGGCTCTGGTTATGCTTCTGTTGTGAGGGATTATCATTTGTAAATTTCAAAAAAAAAAAGATATCATAGGTGGATTTCAGATAATCTCAGGATCATAGATTTAGTGCCTGAAGAGATATTTAAGATCATCTGGGCCAATGCCCTTATTTGGTAGATGAAGGAAGTGAGACGCATAAGTAACACAAGTGGTAAGTGCAATGGCTAGAATTTGACCCGGCACTTCTTCCACAATTCTCCTATTGATCTTGGACCCCCTGTTATGAGAATTCCAGGCAATCCAACCAGTATTTATTAATAATGCCATTTGTTGGACACTGTGGTAGGCATGCTACCATTTTCTCCTGGTTCTAGCCCCGAGTTACGCTACTAATTCACTGTGTCTTTGGCTTGGACATTTTCCTTCTCTGGGTCTTGGTTTTCCCATTTGTAAAACCTGGAGGATTAGACTAGCTGATGGCTAGCATAAGTCAACAAGCTCTTATTAAGTGCCTGCTGCGTACCAGACTTCATGCTGGGTGCTGGGGATCCAATGACAAAAACAAAATAATCTCTGTCTCCATGGAGCTTTCCAAACACCTTTAGGAAAATCATTTCCTCATGGGCACTGGGCTTCAAAGAAGGTAGAATATTTTTACTGAAAGCAAATGATGAATCTTGACACCAGAAGCATAGACAAGATCCCAGTGGGCGAGTTTGTTCCTAGTTACTCCCTGCCACCATTTTGCCATACACATCTGGTGATTCCAGCGGACCTCCCCATTCTGCTTTTCAGGTCATGTCTAACCTCTGCAAGGGGAGCAGACTCTGAGATCAGGCCCCAGGACTGCCCACGACTCACTAATTTTCCAGCTGGGCTAGAGAACCCAGCAATTCCTCCACCAGACACGCTCGGTCAGATACCATCTTGTTTTCTGCATTCAGTTGATTTCCGTTCTTCCTGGCCAGCAGTGAATTTTAGTTCTCCACCCAGAATTTACAAGGTCTGCATTTGTGTGATAGCAAAAAAATATTTTGTACTGAGAGCAGCGGCAAAGCCTCTATAAGGAGATTTCCAGAGTGGGAAGATGTAACCCTTGGGTACCAAACAAAGTCGCTTTCCCAGAACAGCTGCATCTTGTGACTTGGCTCTCACTTTACTGTCTTTTCTAAGGGTAGGAGATGGTGGAGGAGAGATGGGGAGACTTTTACTCATCTTCCCCAAATCATGGGGCCCTGGGGCTAGACCAAGCCAGAGATAGAAGGCTTGGCTTCTGTTCTCCAGCTTTGCCAAGGGGAGTCTATCTTGGGGTGTTTGCTTTCTTGTGGTGGTCATTTTCTGTCAGCTAGGTCCAGCAGACCTCACTAACAAATGCCCTCTACAGCTGTTAGGTCAGTGAGATAAAGGCCTTTATGAGCATGGCTGGCAAAATGGGGGAAGGACTTGGGTGGTTCCCAGTTCTGGCCCCAAGAATTTCCCAGCTCTGTGAAGGTGGGACAAGTCACTTAAAGCCTCTGAACCTCAGTTGCCTTCTCTGCAAAGTAGAAATTCAAGTGAATTCAGTTTAACAAACATTCCCTACACATGTGCCAGGGTTTGGCTGGGTGCTAGCGATTCAAAGACAAAAAAAAACCCTCCACTGGATAATATCTCCATTATTCATCTCACAAGGAAAGAGTTTTGTAAATGAGAGAATACTATTGAGACAGGGTGGATTATTTTTGTGATCGGTGTTACCCTCTCTAATTGAAAGGGACCTATTCCAACCTCCTTGTTTTTACAAAAGAGAAAACTGAGGCACAAAGAGGGGGCATGATGGACCAAAATTCACACAGTTTATTAATGGGAGAACCAAAAGTAGAGTCTAGATCACCTGACTCTTTAATTTCCTTCCATTAATTATTTGGCAAGCATTTTTAAAAAATTAATAATGGCTTTTTAATTTCAAAATACATGCAAAAATAGTTTTCAACATTCATTCTTTCAGCAAGCATTTATTAAGCACTTACTATATTCCACATACTGTGCTAGATGCTGGAGATATAAAT
>JAJPUD010005180.1:66171-89897 GCA_023553655.1 Myrmecobius fasciatus
CACACACACACACACACACACACACACACACACACACACACACACACTGAGTGCCAAAGTATCAACCTCTTGTAACAGAGTTAGTCATAAGTTAGGGATGAAGCTGGGACCCACATTAAACTGGAGATTTCCTTCTCAGCTGAGGAACTACCTCTTGTAATGCAGCTTAGCAGCTTATTGCCTTATAGCAGAGAGAGATTACATAGTCACACCATCCATATATCTCAGAAGCAAGATTTGAATTCAAGTCTTCTCAATAAAAAGCCAGTTCTCTAACCACTATACTAGACTGCCTCTGACAATGATAATAGTTTTAGCAACAATATTGCTCTTAATTCCTTTCTTACAACCACTCCTAGAGGTAGGTCATAAAGCTTTATTATTCCCATATTACAGATGAGAAACCTGAGCCTGAGAGGTGCAGTTACTTATCCAGGGTCACACAGTACCCACGGGAGCATCCAAGCTGGCGTGGAGCCCAGATTTCCTAGCCTTAAGTCTGGTGGCAGGTGGGCCAGGGATACGGCTTTCCCCTCCCCGTACAGACGTGTGCTTGTTTGAAGCTCCAGCAGCTGCCTCGTTTCTTTGTCATGGCTGGGGATGGGGCAGGCCATGGGGGTCAGTGGGCCATCAATATTGATTCCTCGATTTGTCTCTCTTTTCTCCCCATGTTCCTCCCTCTCCCTGTGTGTGTCTTCCCTTCATCTCCCCTTCACCCCGTTTTCCATGTGGCTGGTGTAACTGACCTCAGGGACTCAAGGGCCAACCAGGAGAGAAGGTGAGTCTGTTCTTTCCTGATTGTCCTCCTGCCCTTCCTCCCACTGCAAGACTAAAGAGAAAAATCACACATGAGACCTTGGAGGCCGCCGGGCCTAGCCACCTTATTTAAAGGGAGTAAAACTGAGGCCCAGACAATGTGCAGGGGGCTATAGAAACAGAATCTAGCAGAGAGGGGATTTAATTGTTGGTCTCCTGGGTCCTATGGGCTGCAAAAAAGTAAATTTCATTTTAGGATCTCCTGAATCCGAGCACTCCTAAAGCAAAAGGAGCTGGGTTTTTTTTTTTGGGGGGGGGGGAGGGAAGGGTGAGTCAGTACCATTGACTAATGGCCTTCAGCAAAGATTGAATATCCTTTGGGGGGGAGCACACAGGGGATTCTTGGTTTCGTATAGGTTGGGATCCCGTAAGTGGGATTCAATGACTCCAAACCCCTGTTCTTCCATTGTACAATTTATTGCCTCCCAACTTTGTTCAGTGTGCGAGCCAGACCATCACATCTGCTCCTCTTGTGCCCTCTGACCACAGCAGTTGGACCCAATCGTACCCCCCTTTTCAATCTCCCAGCCTGCTTGTTTGGATTTCACTCATCCCAGCACTAATATTGTTCTCCAGATTGGGTCAGGAAACGTGGGCAGCTCTTTCTGGCTCTCGTGAAAACAGAAGCTTCCTCCTCCTCTCCCTACCCATCTCCTTTCTCTCTACTGCCATATATACCACGGTTGGCTATGTGGGCACTCGGGCAGAGATCCTGCCCTGCCAAACCCTTCTCATTGGACAAGGCAAGGAGATCTGGGGCCTCGGGTTCCCCTGTTTTATACATCGAGGGCATCATTCCTACTGGGGGTGGCTGCTCTCACTGACGAAGAAATCTAGAACCTTGAATTCCATCTCTTAAGTGTTATGTTTTCCTCAGGGAAAAGGAATGATTTGGACATTGAAAAACTAAAATGAACACATTCAAGTCCTGTAGAAAGATGACTTTTAGAGATAAACTCCTTAAAGCCCTATGCCCTTTTTAAAAAAAAATTTAATTCTTTCCCCACATCCTGTGTGTTCTACTGCCAGCTCTGGCCTTGTCTCTCTTTAGGCTCCCTCATGGAGGGCAGAAAAATGAGATACAGAATTTGGATATTTTGGGGGTCACCATTTCCTGTGGGTCAGAAAACAACAGACAAGATGACTTCTAACATCTGTATTCTATGGTCTTTGCTAAATCCCACCTGCTCTGGTGCTTCCCTTCCTCCAGCCCCAGTCTTGTCACTAGCTGCAGCCCAGCTCAGCCCTAGGAAATGGGTTTGGAATCATTCTAATTCACCTTGGACCTCAGTACCCACTCTCCTAGATTGGGCTCCCAACTCACTTTCTGCTTAAGACTGTGGGGGGAGCCCCAAGCATTTTGGTACAGCAGAGAGAACCTTGGCTTTGGCTCCTTTTTATTTTTGCAAGAATGGACATGTAATCTGTCTGTGCCTCAGTTTCCTTATTTGTAAAAATGAAGGGGTTGGGCTGTCTGACTCTTAAAGTCTCTGTGGCCCCATAATCACTAGGGGCACTTCCAACTCTAAATCCTGTGATATAATAATGAGTGACCCAGACTCCCCAAATCCAATAAGAGAAAGCTAAGGATACCTCTAACTCCACCTTCACTTCAGGACTGAACCAAATCTGAACTGGCTTATGATTAACTGTGAATAGGGAAGCAGTGAAGCCCATTTTTCCTTATTTATTATCCCTAGTTTTTTTCAAGAGTATAGGGAGAAAGTCATTAGCTCAGTCTACAATGCCCCTCAGCATTCTGTGAGAATTCTGTGAAATGGGTTGGCTCAGCCAGCCATCCTCTGGGCTTTAAAATCCTCAGTTAGAATGATCTTTAAGAGATTTGTTGCATGGAAATGGGTGTTGTCATTTAGGAGACTGTTTAAAGAACCAGTCTCTCCAGGAGAATTGGTAAACTGTGACCTTAGGGATCATCTGGTCTAGTCCCCTCATTTTATAGATGACTGATTAATAGACTATCAATAGAGCTTCTACTCCCCTTCCCCTCCCTCAAATGCATATACTTGCATGAAGAAGAAATAAGAAAAGAAAATCCAGGCTCCCTTGGGATCAGATTGCCTTCGGTGATCATTTTGCTGTCATTCAAACAAGCATTTATTAAGTGCTTACTGGGTGCCAGGCAATGTGCTAGTATCTAGGAACACAAAGGCCAAAATAAATATCTTCCCCCAGATAGTTACAGGAGCAAGACAGGAGCATTGTTCCTCAGATCCCTCTACTTGTCCTTCCAGGGAGCTGGCCAGCCCTATTCTGGGATTAGTTACCAGGATTGCCTTTCTGCCAGGCTTCTGTATGTCTTTGTATTGAATCTGAGCTCAGTTAAAAGAAGGTAAAGCACTGAGAATAGAGTCAAATAACCTGACCTCAAAATCTGCCTTAGATCTGACTTATGGGACTTAAGGCACAAGTCACTGTAGATTAAGGATATTGAATTAAATGGCCTATAAAGTTTCTTCCAGCCCCAGCTTTATGATCCTTTGGGGAGTGGAGTTTCTGAGAAGTGCTGGCAATACTCTTCAAGCTAGGTCTCCCCTCTTAGCTCATTTGGGGGTATTTCTCAGAATCACTTCTCGTCTCTCCTTTCCATGTTCACAAATGAGTGTTAGCATGGGTATCCATCTTCCTGTCCACATTAGAGTCTTCTTAGGACATGGCGGTTGGCCACCGAGTGTTGGTCCTACTAATAGGTCCTGGCATTTAATTCATATTTCTTCATCAGTGAGTCTCTTTGAAAAGAACAAGGTTGATCTTTCAGCAGCAGACTGATTTGTTCGCCACATCCACACTTGAAACCTTACAACTTTAGTAGGATCCAAGGTCACCTACCTACCCATCACTGTGAAACCTTGGGGTGGGCTTTAGTGGAAACATCTCTTCAAACTAAGCCCTAAAGACACTGGATTATAAGAGATCTCCTTGAAGTTTCACATACAATTTATGAGGACCTTCTAACTTTGAAGTTCTCAAGAGACAACTTCATCTCTTGAGTCACAGAGCTTCCATGTCGAGATAGAACTAAGTTGGCTTTTCTTCCTAGGAGAAGTGAAGGATCCTCGGTGGGACTGCATTTTGTGAGGTCCTGAGAAAGCATCATGTCAGGAGATATTCCAGTACAGAAGAAAGAGCCCTGACTTTACACTTAAATCCCATCGCTGATATTTATTACCTGTATGATCCCAGGCAACCCCCTCAACCTCTGTGAACCTCAGTTTCTTCATCTGTAAAATGAGAGTATTGAACTAGATCAAAGCTTCTTAAACTCTGGGTCACAATGGGACCATGTAACTGAATGTGAAGGTTGCAAAATTATAATTTTTTAATCAGTAAATATTTGATTTGTATACCTATTTTGTAACTGGGATCATATAAAAAGGGGTTGTGAGTGGAAAAAGTTTAAGAAGCCCTTAACTAGATGACTTTCCAGCTCTAGACCCATGAGTCAGGAGAAAGTGATACAATCACTAGGACAAGCACCAGAACCCATGGGCACCATGGCTTTCCCATTATTCCTTTCTCTTATTAAATCCCTGGGACCCATCTCATATCTCTGCTCTGGGTCCAGGCTCATGGTTCCTGCCCCTTTCCCTGGGTTTAATCTTGATTAGGGATCTTCTTACTTCTCATGCCTCACTTACCCATTGTTTCTCCTCCTGCTCTTCCTCTCCTCCTTTCTTACTATATGCCCTTTCTTCGACTTTTCTCACCCTCTACCTATTTCTCCAACTTTCCGTTCTGGCACTTCTCTCTGTTTTTCCATTTCATCACTTTTTTTCTCCTCTTTCCTCACTTTCCAGTTCTCTTCCTTTTCTCCTATCCATTCTTGTCCCTTTCTCTATCATTCCTCCCTCTTCTTCCCTTTATCCCTTTTCTCTTCTTTATTTTCCTCTCGTTCTTTCAATCTTCTCTCCTCTTTGTCTCTCTGTGAACCTTTCTTTCTGTCTCTTTACTTTCTGTCTCTGTGTATCTGTTTTTCTCCTTTGATGTCTCTGTCTGGATCATTCTCTATGTTTCTGTCTCTGTCTCTGTCTCTTTCCATCTTTCCCTCTGCCTCTCTTTGTTCCTTTTTCTCTCCATGCCTTCACAGGGAGCACCGGGAGATGCCGGAATGTCTATTATCGGTCCTCGAGGTCCCCCGGTAAGTTGCTTCCTCTTTTCTTTTGGAATATGGTTAAGTCTGTGGGTGAGCTACTGAATGAGATTTGGGGTGCAGAAAGGAGAGCCCAGTTGCTGAGTTCCCTCTGGGCAGGGCAGCCACAACATGTGATGTGGCTTAATACATGGGGCCAGATTGATGTTGTTGCCCCTAAAAATGGGGCCTGACTAAATATAACCAAATTATAGCCTCCTGTAAGAGTTTGGGAGGCTTTGCCAGGCTGGGTCTTTCAGTCACAGAACTGCTCCATGGGACTGCTGTTTGTGGCAAAGAGAGAGAAAGCACAGCCCTGCTTATGGCAGACCGACGTCCAACCTCATCGTGGGTCCGCCTTTTGACTCACCACAAGGTATTTAAGCTTATAGGGGCCACAGCCCAGACTGTTCAGACCTAAATCTAAGCAGTTTCTTCTCTAAGGTTTCCATTTGTCCCCTACGCTGAGTCTGGTTTAGGATGGGCTCAGCTCCATAACAAATCAAGAAGCTTCCATCCTGAACCTCGAAATATGGTTTCCTAAGGAAGAGAAGCAAGGGAAGGAACTTCCTGCTGGGCTCAGTCATGGTATTAAAGCAGCAGGATTTCCCAGCCCTTCCTAATTCCCAGTGCTTTCTCTCTTAATCATTTCCTATTTATCCTGTATATGCTTGCTCTGTATATATTTGTGTGCATGTTGTCACCCTGATAAAATTATAAACTCCTTGAGGGCAGGAGTCTTTTGCCCTTTTTTTGAATCCCCATTGTTTAGCCTGGTACAGAGGAGGCGCTTTATAAATGTTTATTGGCTGAATGAATGAATGAATTACAGATTGGGGCTCACAAGCCAAGCTGTGACCATGGGTTTTCCAAAGATTTGGAAGGGCCCATGGAATTTGGGATATAGAATGCTACTGTTCCTAGGAACCCATGAACATGGAATATTCAAACTGGGATTTTGTAGGATATACTGCAAACAGCTCAAGCCAGCTCATGAGAACTGATTGCTTAATTTTCAGCATGAGCATTTATACATTGGAAACTGGCAAGAACAACAAATTGAGGCTTGATTTATTGTTTTGTGGACTGTCTAGATCTAAGAAAGTGATGGAGAAAATGTTAATGCAAGTTAAACTTTTAAGTGTTCCAAGTATATGTAAAATTGGTATTTGGGGAGGGAGAGAGCTGCTTATTAAATATTTACCGGCATACACCTGGTTGAGAGATCCATTAAAGAGAATCCACCAAACCAGGAAGATGTTTTAGGTCAACCTTTTTATTTTACATACAGAGAAAGAATATGGGGCTCCAGGAAAGGAACAGACAACCCAAACTCACACAGCATGTGAGCAACAGGACCAGGACAGAATCCAGGTCTCCTGGCTCACAATCCATTGTTCTTTCCACTACATCATACTGCTTCCTCCTTTATACAATGCTGAAAATCATCCTTAGCCATTCCTGGTGACCATTTACAATACTCATTGTTGTCCATCACAATAGAGACTTACTTGTGGCTGCTCCTTTTTAATATATCTTAATCTATTTATTATGAGAGCACAAGATCATCTGTGCATCTCTCCAAGGCAAGTCACTATTAGCCTCAGTTTCTTCATCTGCAAAATGGGGATAGTTGTTTTAAAGCTCAAAGGAGATAATGTAGATTTGAAAAGCTCATAGAACTATGAAGAGTAATAGTTATTATTATTATTATTATTATTATTATTATTAGCAGCAGCAGAGCTGGAATTCTAGAACTTGCTAAATCCAAATATAATATTCTTTTCTCTATACTATACTGATGATTTTACCTGGTCACAATGAAAATTAGCTTGTGCATAAGCCACAGGTTCCATTTCTCACTTGACCATCAAAGGCTCTTCTTCTTAAGAATCTTTCTTCCTCTTGCTCCCTAAGCAGCATTTGTGCTGGGAAAAGGATTCATTATAAATTTTATGTCCAGCCTAGCATGATGGCCTCCTGTCTCTGGTTAAACCTATCTGTCTCATGATGATTTTGCAGAGAAAGAAACTGAGGTCAGGAGAGAGGCAGAGGTTTGACCAAAGATGAGATTAAAAGCATCCAAGTGAACTCAGGTCCCCGATCCCAAATTCAGCATTCTTTCCTCTCTTCTATGGCCGCTTCTCATTATCACTTCTATTAAGGCAACTCTACCAGGAGAGCAAAAAAGGTCCCCTCTCATCTTCAGAACTTCCTCTTAGAATGTGGACCCTAGAGAGCAGCACTCTTGGCTTAGAGATGAGAAGGTGATGGCTAGGGTGACTAGGGTGGTGTGTGTGTGTGTGTGTGTGTGTGTGTGAGAGAGAGAGAGAGAGAGAGAGAGAGAGAGAGTGAGAGAGAAAGAGAGAAAGAGAGAAAGAGAGAAAGAGAGAAAGAGAGAGAGAGAGAGAGAGAGAGAGAGAGAGAGAGAGAGAGAGAGACAAAAGGCACCTTTGTTTGCTACTAGAGGGTCAAGGTCAAGTGGGGCAGAACCCTGCAGCCTGGGTCTGGAGGGGGAACAGGTGGTTTTCCACTTAGCCATGGGAAGCCTTGAATTAAGTGCTACTAATAAGAAACAGCTTTAAGAGTTCCTGGGGCCACCTGTCCCAGACTCTGGAGAGACTGATGAATGGTTGGACCCAAAGGGAAAACAGACCCAGGTCCTTGAGAAGACAATGGCTTACATTCTAGCAGCAGCAGGAGGGTGGGGTTTGGGGGGAGGTTAATGGATTTATACTAAACCACTGAAGGGACTGTTGCTGGAGCTTCCAGCTGAGCCTGTCAGTAGCACCTCAGGAAGTCTCCAAGATCAGTGAAAAGCTCTCCTGTCAAAGGGAGCCCATCTATTCCTCAGGTACTCCTGAGACAACAAAAAGGGGGCATCAGGGAGGATACACCTCCTACAGGGAAGGGTGATGTGATGGCAAGAAAGGATTTCAAGCAATGGGCATGGGTTTGAATCCTGGCTCTATTACGAGGAGAATGGACTTGATGATGGCCAGTGTGACAAAATCCTATGACCTACCCAACCAGAAGATGTGGTTGCCATATACGTCCTCCACTGGGATATGATATTAAACCTTTGGATGTTGAGGATGAAGTTACAAAATGTCAGATCTAGGAGGAAGCTCAGAAAGTATTTAGTCCATGAGCAGATCTTTCCTCTGACGAATCTTCCCTTGAAAAGCTCCAGTGATGGGAAACTCTCCTTCCTAGACAGCTCACCCCATCTCGGAGTATTATTGATTGTTAGGAAGTATTTCCTTTTTTTTCAACTGAGAACTAGCTTCCCAAAGTTTTTACCCATTCCTCCCAGTTCTACCCTCTGAGGCAAAAAAGGAGAAGATAAATTTTTCTTCCACATGACAGTCCTTTGGATCCTTGAAAGCAGCTGTTATATTCCAGCTAAACCTTTTCTCCAGGCTAAACAATCTCCATTTGCTTCAATCAACCCTTGAATAGCATGTTTCCATTCTCTCATCATCCTGGCCACTTTCTTCTTCACCTGCTCAGATTTCTCTTTTGGCAAAAAGGAACACAATCCCATTCTCCTGTTGGATAGATAGGAGTCGGAATGGGAAAGAATTAGCATGAGCTTGGGCATCCCCCATAGACTAGCTGGCCACTGGTTCTGTGATTCTGAGCATAGGGCCATAGTCACCTAATGGGGATGTGACCATTTGAAGACCAATGATTAGGGTTCAGGAGAAGAACCCTTCTAGGGAAAGAAGGCACCATCGATCAGAGAATCAATCCAAACCATTTATTAAGTTCCTATTATATATCTGGCTCTGTGCTAGACAATGAATACAACAGATGAAACCATCCCCTCTAGTGCAGAGCTTACAGTCTAATGAAGTAAAATAAATCTAAAGTCAAGCTCAGTCAAAACAGAATTCTGCCCATAGGAATATGATTAATAGTTGTATGATTTTGAGCAAGTCAAACAACCTCTCAGAGCTGGAGCCAAATGAGAGGGATCCATGAGTAGGAAACCTTTATCTAGAGGTTAAGAATAAGCAAAGGATCATGGGTCATGAATTTAAAGTAGTAAGGGGCCTTTGAGGTCACCTTGTCCAACTTTTTTATTTGACAAATGATGCCTAGAAAAGAGTATTCACACAGGCAGATCATGGGAGAGCTAGGATTCAAATCAAGGTTTTCTTGCCTCCAAGTCCAGCCTTCTTTCCACTAAGATAAGTAGATTGGTAAGTTCTTCCTCTCCAGAACTATTGGTCCCAACTTTCTGTCTTTGGCCAATGTAGGTGAGAATATTTTAAGTCAAGTCCTGTTTGGACTTGACTGTCAACTCTGTAGCTTGTCCCAGGTACATCCATTCAATGAACCTCTTCCAAGTGATTGGAAATCCATTGGCTTTTCTGTCACTCAGGCCTTAAGGGAGGAAGGAGATTCCTTCAAACCTTTATCAGGGGTGGCCCCTGAGGATAGAGTTCAGGGCTAGATAACCAGAATGGTGTAAAAGACCAAAGACCAAATCTCAACCCTGTTATGCTTCTTAACTTTCCTGGTTCCCCTTAATGCTCTTGTCTTCCCACTGGGATTGCTTCTAATTTACCCTATATACTGTACATTTCTTTTATGTGTGAGTATTGTATACATGTATATATGTATCTACATAAGCATAATCACATAATCTTTCCCTAGAAGGGTTCTTCCCTTGAACCATAATCATTGGTCTTCAAACAAAGATCCCATTAGGTGATTGTGGTTCTATGTTCAGAAAGAATCACAGAATCTAGAAATGCTGAAAAGGAACCAGTGGCTCATCCTAATTCTTTCCCACTCTGACTCCTATCTATCCAACAGGAGAATGGGAATGTGTTCCTTTTTGCCAAAAGAGAAATCTGAGCTAGTAAAGAAGAAGGTGGCCAGGATGATGAGAGAATGTTGTCTTTCCCATTAGAATATGAGCCTTGAAGGCCTTTCTTTGCAACCTCAGAACTTAGCCTGGCACTTGCTAAGCATTTAATAAAAGTTTTTTGACCCTGTGACCTGAGACACCCCTCATTTCTCAGTTCTCAGAAGAGGGACTAAGTCTGGTTGAGCCCAAAGTATCCTTCTTTTCACTCTAAAATCTCTACACCCCTCATTTCTCAGTTCCCAAAAGAGGGACTAAGTCTGGTTGAGCCCAAAGTATCCTTCTTTTCACTCTAAAATCTAAGCTCTAAAATCCAATGTCCCTCTGATCTCTAGACAGGCTGAATTCCACTTTGGATGTTGACGACTCTCTTCCCCAAGTCCAGAGGGGGAATCGAGGCTAGATCTGGTGACAGGGTCACAAGAGAGCCAGGGCCGGACCGGTCTCTTAATGCATTCCTTGGGGTATTGGCCTTGATTAGAGTTCCAAGCTTCCTCTCGGATAAATGGTCCCAGACTTGAGAAGAGGAAAGAAGGGAGACATCCAGGCAAATGGGAAGGTCCCAGAGGACAGACGGCCCTTCTGCCAAATGATTTTCTCATTTCCCTTGGAGCAGAGGGAATCCCAGTAAAAAGGGCCTCCTTAAGCTTTTTAATCTGGCTAGACTCTTTGGTCTTGAGAGCTGTTCCCTGCTGACAGAGCAGCCGCCATCTTTTTACAAACGGGATGAATATCTATACAGTGTATACAGCGTCCAGAAAAGGGACTCAAGGAGCTTTCTTGGAATCTCCTGCTCCTGACCTTTTGTCAAGTCTTTTTCAGTGTCAAGATTAATCTATGGCCAGACAGAACAGAGAGCAGCTGAAAGTTTACACAAAAGTTTCCAGGGGCCAAACTGAACTGTTTCCGGGTTTTCTCCTCGAAAACTATTCTTAGCACCACTGGTCCCCAGGAGAAGCCTGAATGGCTAAGGGAGGGCCTTTTGATTTATGAATGGATTCCCCTCCCTTCCTAACCTTTGGGAAGCCTGCCATGAGTAGGTCCCAAAGTACCTCTCTGGCCGCTGCTCCAACTCGCAGACACCAGACACTGGGTGGAGTAGGTTGGCAGGATAGGTGATATATACTGACTTATAGAAAGATGTCTTTTAGCCAAATAATTCCCTATAGAAGAATCCATAGGATTATGGAGTTTTGAGCAGGAAAAGGCGTTAAAGTCAGATGAAGGTTAGAGTTAGAGGGCAGAGATGCTGGTGTTGTGTTTAATCTGAAAGGATTCAGGTCTCATCCCTTAATTGAGTTCTGCTCTAAGGAATTGCAAGCCATTTTTGGAGAAATCTCAATGATTACGCCAGCTGGATGGGCATCAATAGTTAGATCAGAGTTAGGGTGTCAGTACCTAGATTAGAGACGTATACCTGACAATTACCAGAATCAAATTGGAGGAGAAATTAGAGGCAAGGAAGTATGGAAAGATTCTTGGATTCAAAAAACCTGGGCTCTAACCTTGGCTTCTACATTTGCTCCCTGTATGATCTGGGGCAAGTCTCAACTCCACTGGACTGGATTATCTAAGGTCTTTTTTCAGCTCTAGTGAATTATGGGTGCTTGAGATTAGGCTGGACCCCATTTGGGAAACCACAAAGAACTTTCAATGACCCCAAACTTCTTGCAACAACCCATTTTGTGAATACGGCTCTTCTTCCAGAGTGCCATATGTCTGAGAAATTTGGAATTACCGCTGACTGGTAAACAGTTTCTTCCCACTGATGACTTGCACATGAGAAAGAACATAAAAGGCTTCATTAAGGCCTGAAGAAGGAGGTGGGGCTGTTGGGCAGCGAGAGTGAAGGATAACAGATGGACAGCACCAGGATGGATGGGATATTAGAGAAACCAGGGATGGGCCTCTACCACATTGAGTCAGTGTTTATAAGATCTCTGAAAGAACCAGGGAATGGAGTCTGATCCTACTGAAGGGGCTTAGAGGGGGAAGCACTTCTAAGACCCCGACAACCTGCAAGTTTCATGGTGAATGACTAAGCTAGTATGTCACTGAAAAAGACCTTAGAGAAGAGAAGGCCAGTGACTTTGCTGTGGACTCCTATCTCATTGAGCTTGCTTCCTACCTTGCTTGACATGGTAAAACGAACAAGTAGCCATGCAATCAGCATCCGTGATGATTCCCATCTTCCCAAGATCAGCCCAGATTCATTGCTCAGAATCGACATTGGCAAGAGAAGTTGGGGGAAGAGGAAACTTGTTAAAAATCACCTAGAATTGCTCTTCCTTTAGTTTCAGACTTTTCTCTATTCCCAACCTGTGCTGAAAGCAGTAACATGAGTGACTGGCGCCAAAGGCAGACTCAAGTGTTTGTATGTTGAAGCTATAGTACCATGCTGCTGCATTAGGAAATTCCATGATCGCCATCATCATCAACTGATGATCCTTCTACTAGACAAGTCATGGATCTCAAGAACACAAAAAGAGCCCCATGTTTGCCAGGAAATTTGTAGCAATGTTTGATGTCTTCACAAGGAACTGGAAATAAAGTAGCTGCCCATCAAATGAGGAATGCCTAAACAAATCTTTGTATGTGAATGTAACTGAATGTTACTACACCATAAGAAGTAATGAACACAAAGGATTCAGAGAAGAGTCGGAAGACATAGAAAATGTAGCAGATGGAGGGAGGCAGCATGCAAAAGTTCCTGATTCTGGAGTCGGTGCCTTGGTTCAGATTCCACCCACTTTGGCCAATTACTTAATCTTATTGGCACCCACTTACCTCCTCAGTGGTCTCCGAGGTCTCTTCCCCCTGTAGATATATGATCCTAAGCAGAACCAAGAAAACGATATGCCCAATACAATCAAGTCCATGAAAAGAACAAAACAAAAACAAAACAGAAAGAAAGAAAGAAAGAAAGAAAGAAAGAAAGAAAGAAAGAAAGAAAAAGAAAGGAAGGAAGGAAGGAAGGAAGGAAGGAAGGAAGGAAGGAAGGAAGGAAGGAAGGAAGGAAGGAAGGAAGACAGGAAAGAAACTGAACATGAATTAAAATCAACAAGTTTGGTCCCAAAGAAGAGATGATACAATTCATTGAAGAATTGAAGGCAAGAGTATAAAATTATGGGTACGAGCAGACTCAGTGGGTGTGTTTGAATTGGGCTTTTCCATCTTTCTTTTTTATCCTTTGTTTCAAGTGATGGTTCCATGGATAGGGAGAAAGAGAGAAATATCTTTGGAACTGATGATGATATTAAAAACATAATACTCCCCTTGTGAAAAATCTCATGGGCAAATGTGATAAACTGGGACAGCTGGGCATCTTAGGAAATTCCACCATCCTCCTTCTCTAGCCTTAGGAGAAGAAGGCTTAAGATCTGGTCTCCAATACCCAAATCCCATTCAGTGTTTCTTTCCCCTTCAAGAAGAACTATAATTCCCAAGGTACTCAGCTGTCCCAATTCCCAACATTTGTTCATGAGAGATTTTCAGCAGATGAATAGTCTTATAAATATAAATATATTTTTGGGACAGTTAGTTGGTGCAGTGGATAGAGCACCACCAGCCCTGAAGTCAGGAGGACCTGAGTTAAAATCCAGTCTCAGACACTTAACACTTCCTGTCTATGTGACCCTGGGTAAGTCACTTAACCCCAATTGCCTCACCAATAATAATAATAATATATACACACATATATATGTGTGTATGTAAATGTATTTTCCTCAGAAACCATTAATAATTCATAAAAAATCATTTTTTCTTCCACTGAAGTACTACCAGTGCTTCCTTGAGATATGGTGATGACTCCAAGCTCTCAAAGGTGCAGGATTTTGTGTGCAGGATTTGTGTGTTTGCTCCTTGAATCCTAAAAGTGCCTTTTTTGTGAAGGTGGGACATTATTCCCACTTACAGATGAGGAAGCAGGCTCAGGGTGCCAAGTGTCTTTTGCCTTTTATTTAGGTAGGGATGGAGACAGATCCCAAATGTTGAGTTGTCCACTCCACTATATCTCTTCCCTTCTACTCATAACATAAAGCCACTGGATATTAAAGTTAACTGTCATGTGCCCCTGGGACATCTCACTGAGCTCTTTACCTTCTTCTCAGCCTTTGTTTCCCCACACACATCTCCCCATGTAGACTATGACATACCAGATCAACAGAGCTGTAAAATATCTTAGAAATCAACTGGTTCAGCCCTCTTATTTTACGAGAAAGAAACTGAGGGAGAGGAAGGGACTTGCCTGTGGTCAATCACACAGCTGGCCAGTTCTCCTGATTCCTTTTCCCTTCCTACCATTTTGTCTTTCATAAGGCCATCTTGAGTGCTAGGAAATCGCCTTGAATCTATCACTATCTCCTTCTCCCTCTCCAGTTTAAAAGACACACTTGCCAACTATACATAGGCACATGTGCAGGGCATGCTGGGTACGTCCTGACACGTCAAAATGTTTCAAAACAAATACAGTATTTTCTGCCTCATGTTTAAAAATTGTATTTTTAAAATAAAATTTAGTTGCTAATTTAAAAATTAAGTTTAATTAAGTTTTCATTTATGTGAATAAAAAATGATAGCATTTATAAAAGTCTTTAATAAATGTTTGCATTTTCAAAAAATCCCTAGTTACAATCCTTAATGAAACACACTTGCATATCATTAGCTAGGACTGTGTCTCATTTGTACTTCATAGGGATCTCAGTGCCCTGCACAGTCAGGGCTTAATAAATGTTTGTTGAATGAATGAATTTCAGATAATTTTTCTTTTTTCTTGTCCCCCCCCTTCCAGGCTCACTAACTCTGTCTTCTCTTTCTGTCATTCAAAGAGACTGTGTAGTGCAGAAAACAATAACATATAGGGGAGGGAAAGTCAGTGAACCTGGGTTCAAAACCTGGTACCATCCCTTCCTGGTGTACAACTTTGGGCATTTCACTTTCCTTTTCTGGGTCCCAGTTCCCACAAGTGTACAATGACAGGATTCAATCAGATGATCAGGAAGGTCGATTCCAACTCTAGAACCCAAAGTTATTGCTGTAAGAAGGGGCTGGGAGCCCCTATGCAGGAGGAGCCCCTCTCTCCCAGGCTTGCTTACTTTTTTGATTATTCTTTCTTTTTCTCCTTTTCAGGGTCAGCCCGGCACAAGAGGCTTTCCTGGATTTCCGGTGAGGGGGGAATGGTTTATGTAATGTCCTTGTCCATCCATGGCAGTCAGACCTTATTGCTCTGAGTTATCAGTTGCATTGATGTTCCCACTGGAGGCAACGGTGGATCTTTCATGGAGCGCTCTGTTCCTCAGCCTTCCAAAATGTGGCTACCTGTGGGATAGCTTTGAACTCAGACACTCCTGGGGAGGGGATTGGAGAGAGAGAGGGAGAAGGGAGAGGGAGAGGGAGAAGGGAGAGGAAGAGAAGGGAGAGAGAGACAGAGAAAGAGAGACAGAGAAAGAGACAGAGACAAACAAAGGGACACAGAGAGAAAGACAGAGACAGACAGAGACAGAGAGATAGAAAGAGAGAGACAGAACAATGAAAACCCAGAAACCTCTAACAACCCACAGCCTGACACTGTAAATTTTTTTTTTTGCTTTTTGCTGAGGCAATCAAGGTTAAGTGACTTGCCCAAGGTCACACAGCTAGGAAGTGTCTGAGATCAGATTTGAACTCAGGTCCTCCTGACTTCAGGGCTGATGCTCTATCCACTGTGCCACCTAGCTGCCCCCTGACACTGTAATTTTCATCATTTTTCTGTTGCTTCAGTCGTGTCCAACTCTTCATGACCCCATTTGGGGTTTTCTTGGCAAAGATAGTGGTGTGGGTTGCCATTTCCTTCTCCAGCTCATTTTAAAGATGAGGAGACTGAGGCATTCAGGGTTAAGTGACTTGTTCAGGGTCACACAGCTAGGAACCCAGATTTGAACTCAGGGAAGTGAATCTTCCTGATTCCAAACCTAGCATTTGATCCACTGCCCATTTCACCATAATAGGGACTCCAGAAAGATTCCCCTGGAGGGAAGGGGCCTCTGACTTGACTTAGACACAGAGAAGAGATAATAATCGCTAATATTTACGTAGTATTTTAGAGTTTACAAAGCTCTTTACACTTATTATCCCATTTGATCCTCACCATAGCTCTGAGAGGTAGGTGCTTCTATTACTCCCATTTTACAGGTAAGGAAACTGACAGAAGTTAAGTGACTTAACCAGAGTCACACAGTTGTCAAGTGTCTGAGGTTTGATTTGGATTTAGTACTTCCTGACTCTAGGCCAGTGCTCTAGCCAGCTGCAGGAGCCAAGGAATGGGGAAGGTACCAGAAGCATAGCCTTCCATTGTTCTTAGGGAAGCAGCCCAGCTAGATCAGAGATTTTGGAGTCTAGCAGGCCTGGATTTGAATCCTTCCTCTGCAACTGGCTAGCTATATGACCCTGGAAGTCACTTACCTTTACTTGCCTCTGTTTCCCCACCAGTAAAATGAGAGATTTGGGCTAACTAGCCTCTAAGGTCTCTTCCAACTCTGTCTCTATGATCCTAAGTTTATTAGTTATCCTGGTTCTCAGCTTCCTCACACATTGCCTTCTGAGGACTTGTACCTGAAGCTTTGTGGTCCAATGATGCTCCCATTCTGGCTGGTTTATAGCTTTGACAGGTAGAAAATGAGCAAGAGCCAAGTGGCAACAGGGACAAGAAAAAACACAGCTACAAGGCCTGTCAACAGGAAGAGGAGCCTAAAATCCCACTAGCCATGGGAAGTACAACAGAAGAACCAGCTGACATATTGAGGCTCCATATGGGAGGCAAGGATGCTGGGAATTTTTCAAAGGCTCATAAATTTATACTGGAAGGGATCACACAGATCAGTTAATTCAATGTATTCATTTAAAAAATGAGGAAACTGAGGTATATGGAAGTCAAGTGACTTAACTACATTCACTTAGAAGAGCCAGATGAAGGAATCAAAATCAACTCTTCCTCACTCTAAGTCCGGTGCTTTATGCACTGTGCCATTTTTGAATAGGGGAGTCTGTTTGGGGACTGAGGGATTCCATCCGAAGAACAATTTCCCAGGAGGTATTTCTTCCTTATGTCCCTCTTTTCAAGGGCTAAGTGGGAGAGGCAAGGTTCCCTGGGAGAGATGCAGTCATGATGTTTAAGGGCACATCCATTGACCCTTTTCTGTCTTTCTCTGTTTCAGGGCCCCATCGGTTTAGATGGCAAACCGGTAAGTGGCTACTTTCTCCTTGAGCTAAAATTTTACCCTTCTCCTGGTATCAGATCATGTACATCTAAGTCTTGTGGACCCACTGAGAGATTCTTGGCTGTGAAGGTCTCTAGAGCAAATTAAAGGAACAGAAAATATGGTTCTCTTTAAGGATCTAGGAAAGCAATTCTATCCTTGGAAAAGGAAAAGGAAGGGGTTCCAGAGCCGGGTAACATTTAAGAGATGGCCCCAGCAGCCAAGGTCATCCTTGGAGCACAATTTCACAGGTGTACATCCAAGGCACAGTGCCCACAGCCAGAAGCTTGCCAAAAGGGAACAGTGAAAGAAGGATGAGGAAGGGAGGGAACCCTGGCAGGGCTGGAATTGGGTATGGACTCAGGAAAGCAGCAGGTAGGGGAAGTAAGAAGGAATTGCCCAGCAGAGATACAAAAAAAAAAAGACGGGGCTCACTCATATATGTTCAGCCCATGATTCCCCATCACCCACTTCCCACAACCCCCAGCTCACTTCTTTTCCTTCATTAAGAATAATTCACATTTCTGAAGCATTTTAATTTCCATATCCAAATTGCTCTCCCCATAAAACATATATAGTATGGACATTACCGTCCCCATTTATAGATAAGGAAAATGAAGCCCAAGTTAGGGAAGGGACCTGCCCACAGTTACCCAGCCGAGATTTAAAATTCGATTTCTAGATCCTGCCCAATATAGTAAAAAAGATCCCCCACTTGAAATTTGAAGTCCCTGGTTTCAGATTTCGGCTCTGATTCCTACAGTTTAAAAGCAAGCAGTTATTAGGCACCTACTGTGTGCCAGACACTATGATACAGAGATAAGAAGACAAAAGGAAAATAGTACCCGCCCTCAAGGTCTATCTGGGGAAACAATATGTGCATGTAGTAAAGTAGGGACAGTGATAGGAACTTCCTGGTGAGGAAATTCCTTCCAATGATACAGGTTGGCACCTTCTCTCTAAGTGGCCCACATGTAAGGGGATATAAGAGATATATAAAGTAAATGCAAAGTAATTTCTCTGGGAGCATTAGTGCTGAATGTATAAAGAAGAGCTATGTGTGGAAGCAGATGAGCTTAGAAAGACATTAGGGATTCCAAGAGGAGCTTTGCCAGCTTGGGTGACTTCTGTGCAAAAGCTTGGAGGTGGAAGATGGGCTGTATTTCCTGATAGTCAGCAAATTGGCCCAATTGGCTAAACCACAAAACATGGAAAAGAATGCATAATTAGACTGACAAAGTCAGTTAAGGTCCAATTGGACATGTTTTTAAACGCCGAACAAAAGAGATTTGACCCTTGGATTATGAACTCCTTCAAGGGTCAGCTTTCTTTTTTCTTATTCATATCCCCAGGGCTTAGTACAGTGATGGAATTCAGTAGGTACTTAATAAGTGCTTATCAAATTGGATTAGTCCTAGAGGCATGAGATGGTTTGTGTGGATTATGGATTGGAAAGGGGAGAGACCTGGAGGCAGGGAGATCTCCCAAGAGGTTGTTGCTGTAGTCCAGGTGAGATTTGGTGGTGAGGGCACTAGGATGGTGACTATAAGTGAAGAGAAGAGGACATATGTAAGATGCAGAATGACAAGACTTGGTAACAGATTGAACATGGGGAGAAGGGAGGGAAGATAGTGTGGAGTCCAGTATGACTCTGGAGTTTCCAATCTGGGGGACTGCATGGGGTGGGGGAGGGGGAAAGGTGCCCTCCACAGAAATTAGAAAAGGACTGGGCTGGAAAGAACATGGGACGTATGGAGTATGAGATGACTCCAGGGAACGACGTCCAGGGCAACGTGTCCATTGGTGCTGCTGGACCAAAGAATTGGGATTGTGTATGGAGATTCTGGGAGTCACATGCAGAGAGACTAGCTGGGGAACCTCTGGGCAAGTGACCTCACTGCTCTGTCTCAGTTTCCTCATCTGCAAAATGGAAATAATAATGTTCTAGTGCCCACCTCACAGGGCCATTGAGAGGAAAGCATTTTCTAAACCTTAGAGACTTCCCTGGAAGTTACTTGGTATTACTGTAGACTCTATGCTGCCATGTTCTCTGTGGGTACTTTATCCTGATATCTCCTGGGTATAAATGTTTTTGTAGAGTTGTTTTGCTTTGGGGAGAGGGGCGAAAGGGGCTAGTCTGATTTTCTTTCCTGAGGGGTCCCAAAATCCAAATCCTGCCTAGAGAAAGAGGTCCCAGTGGATCAAGTATGCCCACATTGCCACTATTGCCAAGAGATGGTGAGCCGGCCAACGAGCAGTTGGTGTGTCAAAGTCTGTGTGGGCAGCAAGGAGTCAGCTCCTTCAGTTCCCAGAGCTCCAGTGAGGAAAATGCCAGCTGTCTTGGAAGTAAGATGGCTCCTGGGCAGGGCCAGCTCTGCACCCATTGATGGCCACACACACTGAAGATCAGCAAACTAACAGCTGGCATCCCTAGGATGGACTAACCCGTGTTTACACAGTTCAGCCACAAAGGTCTGTGTGTTTTGGTCTTGGTCCCACTCAAGCAACCAGGACTCCTTAGCAGTAGCCTAAGTTTGGGAAGGGAATCAGACTTTTGCTCAATAGAAAAGCATCTTGCACTGCTCTCCATCCCTTATTGCCACATATGCACACGTACATACACACACACATACAGACATACACATATGCATACACACATACAGCAACCAGCTGCTTCTTTGGTCAAAGGAAGAAAGTCAGGAAGACAGGCAGGAAAGAAGGAAGGAAGGAAGGAAGGAAGGAAGGAAGGAAGGAAGGAAGGAAGGAGGGAGGGAGGGAAAGGAGGGAAGGGAGGGAAGGAGGAGAAGAGGTGGAGCAGGCTTCTGTGTTTAGCACTTATCCTCTGTCACTTTCACTGTCTTCTCTTTCAGGGTTTTCCTGGCCCGAAGGGGGAGATGGTAAGATCTTGGAGCAGGGATGGAGGGGTGAGGGGCCATGGCAGAAACAATGTTGAAACAGTGAGCTCTCTCTCACATTTGAAGAAGTCTAACTGGGGAGCTCAGCCCATTTGTTCCCAAGCCCACAACATCCGGCAGGGGAGAAGCCCCCATGGTCAGGCTAGCTGGCCCTCCCTCCTCATGGAGCAGAGGAAGGTGCATTAGGCCTTGAGCAAGTGCACCTGGGTGTGAATCCTGGCTCTGAAACCCAGTAGCTGTGAGATTCTGGGCAAATGACAGGACTTGGTGCCCGAAGGACTCTGGACACTCCCTCTTATTGCAGAGCTCAGGAAAATAAGGCTGGGAAGAGGTGAGTTGAATTGCCCAAGATCACAAGTATGAGAACTGGCATTCAAACCTGGTTCCCCTGACTCAAGCCCTCCATTCTTTTACTCCCACCACACTCTCTCTGAGCTCATTTCCTCATCTGTGAAATGGGCATATTCAGAGGACATGAAAAGTACCCCAAGGCTCTGCTTCATTCAGCTCTGATAATCCTCAAGGGCTGAGAAGGGAGTCCTGTCCCCCCTTCCCTCCACCTCCTGGTTTGTGTGGCTATTTCTGTGTGTTTGTATGTTGTGTGTATGTGTGTTTATATCTGTGAGGGAGATTGTCTGTGTATTGTGTATTTATATGGGGGAAGTGTTTATGTGAGTGTGTTTATATGTGTGGGTGGGGTGTTGTTTATGTTTGTATGTGTATGTGCTTGTGCATGTGTATATTTGTGTTTATATATGTGTGTATTTTTGTGTTTGTGTGTTGTGTCTTTATATGTATGTGTATTTGTGTACATTTATATGAAGGTGTTTGTGTGTATTTGCACATATGTGTGTATCTGTATAGGGATGTTTATATGTGTGAGTGGGGTGTTGTGTATATTTGTGTTCATATAGGTGAATCTGCTTTGCATGTGTATATTTGTGTGTTCATAGGGTGTCTATATGTGTATTGTGTTGTGCCTCTATATGTATGTGTTCGTGCATGTGTACATTTATGTGAAGGTGTTTTTGTGTGTGTGTTTGTGTATTGTGTTGTGTTTGTGTACATGTGTACATTTATCCAAAGGTGTTTTTGTGTGCACATTTGTGCGTATGTGTGCTTCTGCATGAAGGGTTTATATGAGTCTGTGTCTGTAGGTGGGTGTGTTCATACTTGTGGATGGGGTGTTGTGTGTCTGTGTGTTTGTGTATTGTGTTGTGTCTCTGTATGTGTGTGTGTTTGTATACATGTGTATATTTATATAAAGGTGTTTTGTGTATTGTGTTGTGTTTGTGTACATGTGCACATATATGTGAAGGTGTTTGCATGTGTGTCCACATTTGTGCATATGTGTGCTTCTGTGTGGGGGTTTATATGAGGCTGTGTCATGTGTGGATGGGGTGTTGTGTGTCTGTGTGTTTGTGCACCATCTGTGTGTGTTTCTGAGTGTGTTTCTATGTGCTTGTGCACGTGTGTGCTGGGGGTGTGGGTGCACATGTGGCCGTGTTTTGTTCTTCAGGAAGCGTGGCTCGCCAGCCCTGCTGGTTGGGGAACGCCCCCCTAGACCAAAGCCGGGCCGTGGGCCTGGGCCGGCCCTATGGCCGAGAGGGGCTGAGCACGAGTACACGGGGGAGCGATGTTACCCCTGTGGGCCCAGGAGGCCCCTCACAGCAGGGCCTGGAGGAGGAGCGGGCCTTCCGTCGGGCCCCTTGGCAGCCGACTGCCAGCCACCACGGCTCAGGCTGCCCAGCCCGGAGCCCCCTTCTCCCACGGCTGGCGAGGCCCCCACAGCTACTGGAAAAGGGGCGGCCAGACCTTCTGCCCCCGGGTAGGAAACCAGACAGGGGAGCAGGGCCTGAGTTCTAGTCTAGCTCACCAGGCTGTGACTCCAACAGGTTACTTCATGGTCCTGGGTTCTGGCTGCTTTCCCTCATTCATTCATTTGCCAAACTTTTTTTGCCGTCTGTGGAACGCCGTGCTAAGGAGGCCCCGGGGAAGGGAGAATAGTTTAGATAAAGTAACCCTCTTCTCCTCCTCCCGTGATCAAGGGCCTGCAGAGGAGAGATCTCGGGATCTCAGAGGATCGTAGAGGGGGGGTCCCTGCCCTCATACAGTATATAGTTCAGTGGGGGGAATCACACACTCGAATGACTATAATACATAATACTCCCAGTGAGGTGCGCTAGAAAGGTGTAAATCAAGGGGATGCTCTACAGGTGTATCAGACAGGTGCCATAGAGATCCTCTGGTCCAAACCCATCATTTTATAAAAGGGGAAACTGAGGCCTGGAGAAGAAGGTACCGAGAAGATACGTGGGCAAGCTGGGGTTCAAACCCTAGTCTTTTAACTTCTGACATGGAAAGTTGGCACTGACGCCCTATTCGTAGGGCCTTGGAGAATTTAGGAAGTGGAAGGATCTTTGGTCATCTAGTCCAGTAGCCTAACTGTGCAGTGAGGTCATTGAGACCAGGAGAAGGGGGCAGCTGGGCCAAGACCACAAGCTGAGGGGGCTTCCTGACTTTTACATTTGCCATTGAATCCCAGCTAGGGTCATGGGGACATGAGATCATCGATTTAGAGCTTACAAGGTCATGGCATCCAGCTTCTCTATTTTTCTTTTTCTTTTTTCTTTTTTCTTCTTTTTTTTGCTTTTTGCTGAGGCAATTGGGGTTAAGTGACTTGCCCAGGGTCACACAGCTAGGGAATGTTAAGTGTCTGAGGTCAGATTTGAACTCAGGCCCTCCTGACTTCAGGGCTGGGGCTCTATCCACTGCGCCACCTAGCTGCCCCAGCTTTTCCATTTTTCATATGAGGAGACTGAGACCCATAAAGATGAAGTTGTTTTCTCTGCTTCTTGCCGTAGAGTCTCTTTACTTGCTCTTCTTGCCCTCTCTTGCCCCGGGCCACCTTGGCTCTGTACTACTAGCTACAGTTCTTCCCAAGTGCTGTGAGCTAGGGCAGCTAATCTCTAGCTCTCTCTGGGGCTCAGTTTGCCCTTCTGTAAAACAGCTGAGGCAGGGATGCTGTGCCCTATTGGGTTGGTGAGCACGGCCCTTGTACTTAAGGGGCAGGAAAATGTCCTCCCAGGACCAAAGCTTTCTTCCAGGATCTTCCCAGCCTGTCTGTGGGCCTTCCATTATGGGGCTAATCCCAGCACCCTGTGAAGCCCAAAGAGCCAGCGGAAGGAAAGGAGGGATGGAGTGTGGGGAGGTGTGTGGGGAGCGTGTGTGCACTCCCCCTCCTGAGCACTAGGTCTGTCTTCTGCCTCCCCTCCTTCCTCATCACCATCTATCACAAGGAGACAGCTCTCAGCCCGCTGGCCTCCCTTTGACTTGACAGCTAGGAACTCCTCATTCAGCACTGCTGCTTACAGCAATGACCTTGCCCTGTTTATCATCTGCTGCTGCCCTCTGCCCTCTGCCATCTTTCAGAGACTCTTACTCATTCTTCTCTTTTTCATCTCTTTATCTCCTTTTCTTTTTCTCTCCCTTCCTCCCTCCTTTCCCTCTCTCTCTGTCTCTGTCTCTGTCTCTCTTCTCTCTCTCTCTCTCACACTGTCTCTATCTCTCACTGTCTCTCTCTCTGCCTCACCATCTCTCTGTCTATTTCCCTCTCCCTCTCTGTCTGTCCCTCTCCCTCTTCCTTTCCCTCCCTTCCTCTCTTCTTCTTTTTGTCTCTCTCTTTCCCTTTCTCTCTCTCTCTCTCTCTCTCTCTCTCTCTCTCTCTCTCTCTCTCT
>JAJPUD010005180.1:89907-153979 GCA_023553655.1 Myrmecobius fasciatus
TCTCTCTCTCTCTCTCTCTCTCTCTCTCTCTCTCTCTGCCTCACCGTCTCTGTCTCTTTCCCTCTCCCTCTCTGTGTCTTCCTCTTCTTCTTTCCCTCTTTCCCTCCCTCCCTTCCTCTCTTCCTCTTTTTCTCTCTCAGTTTTCCCTCCTACTACCTCTGCTCAGGATTTGTCTTTCTCAGCTGACTGACTCCTTCCTTCTTATGATGTCTCCCAGAGACTGCTGGGAGAGTGAGGCAGTATTCAGAACACCCCAAACTCTGCCTTCCTGTTCTCAGGAAGACATTGGAGAGAAGAGCACCCCCCCCCATCTACCACCCCACCCCAGCTTTGGGACACGTGATTCCCCTAGCAGAGTGAGCAATCCTAACCTTAACCCCTGAGTTCCTGTCTTCTTTTCTGATGAACTGGACTGGATCACTAACCAGGAAGGTCTGCCTTTCCTGCTCTCTTGAACATGGGACAAACTCTTAAGTAGCCAAGTTACCGCTCTATCCCATTTAGCCCAACCTTGTCCCAGAAGTCCTGCTGGACTCCACTTTCACCTCCTGAGCAGAAGGCAGCCCCAAGTGCAGAGCCTTGCTCCGTCCCCCACTTCAGCTGCTGTGGGGTGCCTTCCGTTCCTCTCACCATTGCTCTTGCAATGCTGAAGAAAGGGCTATCTGGACTCCTCCCTGGGGAGGCTGTCCCAAGTCTCCTTGGCCTTTTCTTGTTTTGAATACTTTCTTCTGTAAGTAGAATGCCATCTCACAGACTTAGAGCTCAAAAGGGACCCCAGAGGCCACCGTATGTCCAACACCTTCATTCTACAGATGAGGAAACAGGCCCAGAGACATTCAAGGATTTGCCCAGAATCATCCGGCCAATGAGTGTCTGAGGCTGGATTCAGATCCGCTTCTCCCTGAAGGGAGGAATTGTTTCATCGTGTTCTTGGATCCTGGCATAAGGCCTAGGGCACGGTGGGCATTTGATAAATGCCCCTGGTTCCTGAGCCTGGTTCCTGTGCCTTGTTGATACCACACTGTGTTTTGATTCCTTCCTGTAACAGTTGGGGTCGGTGGAGAAGTCGGGAAAAGACTTCCGCCCCTGAACACTCCCTGGATGTTTTTAATGAAGGGGGAGGGCACCCCCCCCTGCTTGCCGAGGGCAGTTAGAGAAATAAATCAGGCTTTTTCCCTACTCACTTCCACCTTCTTTCTCTCTCCCCACTCTGAGTGAGATAATGATAATTATTAACATTATAATTATTATATTAATGTAATTATAATATAATAATTATGATGTTTTCATAATAACTAGCATTTATATTGTGCTTTAAAGTTTGCGAAGCACTCATGACAAATTATCTCATGTGATCCTCACAATAACCCTATTTAATTAACCTCATTTGACAAATGAGGAAACTGAGGCTGAAACATGGAGCCCGAGATCATTCAAGTAAGAGCAGAATTCAGGTCCTCCTGACTTCAGGCTTCTATAAAGTCACCAGCTACCTAAATGAAGCAGTGACCGGGCCAGTGAAAACACTGAACATCTTTTGATTTCTTTTTAATCCTTGACTGTGCCTTGGCTGATTGAATGTGTTTCCTTCTTCTCACAGGGTCTGTCAGGTCCCAAGGGACAGCCGGTAAGTCCTCCACTGGAGTGTGACACTTTCCCAGCTAACTTTGAGTTATAAAAACCCTACTAAGTGCCAGGCAGTGTGCTAAATTCTGGGGCTAAAAAGCAAGGCAGAAGTGCAGTCCCTGCCTCCAGGAAGTTCCCAGTTTAATGGGGAAAACAATATGCCAGTTTGTAGGTACGTGGAAGATCTAGTCAGAGTAGACAAAGGGTAGTCTCAGAAGGAAGATGCTAGCTGGGGGAGAGAAGGGAAGGAGAACCAGGAAGGGCTTGAGGAAGGTGGGATGGGGCCAAGTCTTACAGGAAGCCAGGGCAACCAGAAGGTGGAGGTAAGGAAAGAATATTCTTTATCCCAGGTCTCAATTCCTCACCTTTTTGCTTTTCCTAATTTCTCTTTGTAGGGACCCCCAGGCCAAAAAGGAGAAAAGGTAAGTCTCACTGTGGATTTGTAGGATTTATTTATTTTTTCTGAGGCAATTGGGGTTAAATGAGTTTCCCAGGGCCACACAGCTGGGAAGTATTAAGTGTCTGAGGTCGGATTTGAACTCAGGTCCTCCTGACTTCAGGACTGGTGCTCTTTCCACTGTGCCATCTAGCTGCCCCGTAGGATTTATTTTTTATTTTATTTTTTTGCTTTTTGCTGAGGCAATTGAGGTTAAGTGACTCACCCAGGGTCACACAGCTAGGGCATGTTAGGTGTCTGAGACCAGATTTGAACTCAGGTCCTCCTGACTTCAGGACTGGTGCTCTTTCCACTGTGCCATCTAGCTGCCCCGTAGGATTTATTTTTTATTTTATTTTTTTGCTTTTTGCTGAAGCAATTGAGGTTAAGTGACTTACCCAGGGTCACACAGCTAGGGCATGTTAGGTGTCTGAGACCAGATTTGAACTCAGGTCCTCCTGACTTCAGGGCTGGTGCTCTGTCCACCGCTCCACCTAGCTGCCCCTGTAGGATTTATTTTTAATGAAATATCAAGCCTTTCAAGAGATCCAGAGAATTCATGACTTCTTAGCACTGATTTTTTTTTTTTTGGACAATGATTTGGCATGGTATAGCATGGTAGGGAAAGGCAGCGGATAGAGTGCCTGATCTGGAGTCAAGAAGACTCATCTTCCTGAGTTCAAATTCAGCATCAGGTACCTCCTAGCTGGGCAAGTCACTTAACCCTGTTTGCCTCGGTTTCCCCATCTGTAAAGTGAGCTGGAAAAAGAAATGGCAAATCTCTCCAGTATCTCTGCCAAGAAAACCCCATATGGGCTCACAAAGAGTCAGACACAATTGAACCACAAAATGACGAAAGGAGCATGGTGGAGAAAGCCTTGGATCAAGAGTCACAGGACCAGAGAGCTGGAAGAGATCTCAGCAGTCACTTGATCCATCCAGGAAGCCCTTCTTCAGCATCCCTAAGCAATGGTCCCCAACCTCAGCTCGAAGATCTCCAGATGGAGGGTTCCTCCAACAGCAGCCTTTTCAATTAAGATAGCGTCAGTCCTTAGGAAGGTTTTTCTTGCTTTAAGCAGAAATGTGTCTCTTGGCAACTTCCAATCATTGTTCCCAATTCTGTCTCATGGGGCTTAGCAGAATGAGGCTAATCCTTCTTCCACATGACAGCCGTCCACGTACTTGAAGACAGAAATCGTGTCCCGTCTCTCCAGACTAAACAATCTCTGTTTCTTCAAAAAGCAAGTAACACTTTCCCAGCCAGCATTTAAGAATTAAGAGACCCGGGTTCAAATGCTAGATTTGCTCTTTACTATCTGTTGGACCTGCACAAGTAATTTCCTCTCTCTCTCTGGGACTCATTTTCCATGTCTGTATGAGACAGGAAACAGATTACATGATCTCCAAGGTCCCCTCCAACTCTAACCCAATGGTAGGTGACATGTTTAGCCTGGAGGTAGATTGGTGGAGGAAGAAAGATTAAACGTGTCCTCCTGGGTCCCAGAGAGTGGAATTAGAAACAATTAGACATGATATAAACTCATAGTTTTAGAGCTGGAAAAAAACCTTAGAGGCCATTGAGTCCAACCTCCTCATTTTGCAGACGACGGAACTGAGGTATAGAGAGGTTACCGGGCTGACCCAGAATCAGACACCTGGCAAGCGATTAAGGGCAGACCCTGCCCCCATTCTACAAGCCCAATGTGCTTAGGAATAACTGCTTATCCATGAAAGCTGTCCAACAGTGGAAGGGGTTACTGAGGAGAGCATTCCCCTTCCTTGAAGATCTTTAAGCAGAGTCAAGACAACCACTTGTCATAGGTATTCCTATAACAATTAGATGGCCAAAGAAGACCTTTCCTGCTCTGAGATTCTAAGATCCTTTAACCTGAAGGCTAGCTCTTTGCTGGCAATAGTGTCAGATTTTCACATGGTGAGCTTTGAAGGTCGCACTGCTCTTCCATTTAATGTTGGATGTGTTGTTGTTTTTCAGTCATTTGCAGTCATGTTCCACTCTTCAGGACCCCATTTAGGGTTTCCTTGGCAAAAATACTGGAATGATATGCCATTTTCTTCTCCAACCCATTTGACAGATGAAGAAACTGAGGGTTAAGTGACTTACCCAATGTCTGAGGCCATATTTGAATTCAGGAAGATGGGTCTTCCTGACTCCAGTGCTGGTACTTTATCTACGGTACCAATTAGCTGCCTCTCTAGGTATGGTTGGCCCATTATTATTATTATTATTAATTCAGCTATATTTGATTTTGGAAACAGGAAATTGGATGAGAAACAAATCTGGTAGGCTCTGGAGCTCACCCAAAGGGGACCCCTCCATGCTCAAAGCTTTTTCTCATCAGCGTTATTCCAACTCTGCCCATCTACTGTTCTGGGAAGTGACTATAGTTTCCTTCTACAACCTCACAGGAGAAAGAGTCAAAAAGAACATTAATGTGATCATGCTCGTGTCTCTCACACCCTGAAGTTTACAAAGCATTTTCCCCTTGCTGACTCCCACAAGACAGGTGTGGAAACATTGTCATCCCCTTTTTACATGGGGGCAAATGCTCAGCACAGTAAAATGACTTGGCCCAGATGATACTGTTAGTCTAAGGCAATGTGCATTTATTAATCACTTGCTGTATACTATACACAGTACTGTATACTATATTCCAGGAATAGAAAAGAAAGAGGGCCAAGTTTCTCCCGAGGATCCACACCAACAGTGTGGTGACTGGTAGATTGGGGAACCCTCAGTGGAAATCACCAGGCTTTGAATGGGAGGGGACATCTTAACAATCATCTCTGTCTTTCTTTTCCCAGGGTCAATGTGGAGACTACCCCCACAGGGTAAGCAAATCTCTCTTTTCTCCTTCTCCAAACCGCCTGATTCCCACAGTGGGTTCCTTTAGCCAGCATTTCTTGACCTGTTGCTAGCAGGATGACGGATGCTCTTCCTCCCTCCTCCCCCAAGCACGACACGGCTTCTTACGATGTTTTGGGGGGAATTAGAGAGTGGATCAAAGTAAACTCTCCATTCTCTGCTTTATGGGGTCTCTGGGATTACCTCATCTCTCCCGCCCCATTAGAGACTCAGACTCGGAGACTCCCAGCCAAACCAGCAATGGGCTGGGGCCATGCTCAGGGAGAGGAAGTACAGAAGGGTGCGCGTGTTTGTTTGTGTGGGGACGATGGTGCGGCCGGGTGCCCAGGGCTTTTGCCCGACTCCAGGGCTGACCACGGGCGTCATGGCATGAGCCTGAGCAGAATACCAAGCCGAAAGGAAGCAGCTCTTGGGGTGAGCCACACCTCTCGCTGCCATGGCTGCAGATAATTGAAAGCTGAGTGTCCAAAAGACCAGCGGTGAGGTCCTCGTTTCGACTGCAACCCAACTCCCAGGCAGAGCAAGAGATGGCCTTCCTCAGCCACAGAGCCCCCTCCCTCAGTGGCCCCAGCCTCTCCATTCATAGCAAGATCCTTTGAGGTCATATATTTATGGCTGGGGAGCGGGCTGTATTTTGGAGGGCCAAAGGGCAAGGTTGTTTTGTTGGGATTCACCAACCAAAATCCAAATGACATTTTGATCCAGAAAAATGATCACTTTTCATTTGGGGGTGGGAAGAGGGAGGTTACCTCACCTTTCAGCTGGCTAGTCTCTGTAAGGATAAAGGGGAAAGGGAAAGGAGGAAGAGAAAGAATTAGTTCATTCAGGAATAGACACTGAGGACACTGGGATATATTTACACATACCGATGGGTCACCGAGCAGCCTCCCAAGGCTAATAGTCCCACCCTTCACTATTGCCCTGTCAAGCACACATTATTGACACAGGCGGGGTGAGCTAACCATGGACCTCAAAGAGGGCGTATTCACCCCAAAATTCAGCCACTCTGCTCAGACCATCTCCTGGGGAGATGCCAGTGTGAGCACCCACAAAACTGGTCACCCTAGCCCACAATGCAGGGACTCACAGCAGCCTGGCTTTGGCCAAGATAATCAGCTTGGATCTCGAGTCTAGTTGGAGCAGTGGTATGGAGACAACCAGCCAGGGGCATATGGATTGGGAAAGGGAGATGGGTGGGGCAGGGGGAGTGGAGGGGACACCGGTGTTCCGGCCCAGATACAATAATAGAAGGCTATTTGGAACAATGGACTCATCCGATTGTTATGAGAGAAAGGAAGAGGAGAGGGAGGAGGAGGGAGGAGACTGACAGAAAGAGAGGAAAGAGGAAGAAAGACAGAAAAATAAAGGAAGTAGAGAAAGAGGGAGGGAAGGAGAAGGAAAGGAAGAGAGACAGAGAGAAGGAGAGAGGGAGAAAGAGAGATAGAGAGACACACAGAGACAGAAAGACAGAGAAGGAGAGAGGGAAAGAGAGAGAGACAAAGACAGAGACAGACAGAGACAGAGGAGAGGGAAAGAGAGAGAGACACAGAGACAGACTGACAGAGAGACAAAAACAAAGAGACAAAGAGACAAAAGGAAGGAAGAAAGGAGGGAGAAAAGAAAAAAAAAAAGCTCATAGCCCATTCTCAAAGATTAGACCAAGAACCATGTTGACAGTCATCTGACTTATGGAACATCCCAGTTGGGGGTTACAAGGTAAAAAGACCTTCCTCCTCCCCTTGCTGACAGATATTGAAAAGTAGATGCTGTGGGGAAGGGGTCTCCACCCTCTACAAAGTTGTTCTGTGTCTTCCCCAGGGCTACAGCACTTAGTCTAACCCAGTGTTCTCCCTCTCTCCAGTACACACACACTCACACACACACACACACACACACACTCACACACACACACACACACACACTCACACACACACACACATACACACACACACACACACACACATACACACACACAGCCTTCTCTTGTGGGCTACAGAAAGGTATGAGTGAGAACTAGGAGGAGAGGGAGAATCTGAGAGAGAAAAGACTTCTGGGTAGCCCTGGTCTCTTTTCTAAAGAGCTTGGTTTCCTGGCTGTTCAATGGGTGACCTCCTCATTCCCCAACATGACCCTATGAGACAGATAAAGGTCAAAGGGGGCAAAGGTTACAAGCCCACCCTGAGGGTTCATTCAGGAACTGGATGGGACAATTGGAAGGGTATGAAATAGATGGGATGTGACCCTTCAGATCTGGAAGAGGGGAGGGACTGGTGTAGAGCTGGGTCGGATGGGCTTGGACAACTCACTGTATGCTCTGTCTCCGCTCTCCCTCCCGGCCCCCCAGGAATACCTAAGCACCACCCTGGCAGCCCTGCGTTCCAACCAGATAATTACCCTGAAGGTTTGTGGGCTCCAAGGATGGTCTCTGTGGAGCCCGCTCTGCCGAGGAGCATTCGCAGGCAAAGACCCCAATATTGTACATCCCATGGCAATGGGAAGGGATTGTCTAGGGATACGGTGACTTCTCTCTAAGGGCAGCGGTGAGCCAACAGCACATCCCCTGCCCAACTGAGATTCAAATGATCTCCCCAGTGACAAGCAAACCCCACTTTCCCCCCTCACTTTATTCTCAGTTCCAAGTAAGTCCATGTATACCCCTGGTGCATTTTTATTGCTTTCATCATTATTGCTGTTGATATATTCTCCTTCTTCTCATTTTATATTTGATAAGAATCCTTTATTTTCATCAGCACCTGGTGGGAGTGGACAGAGAACTGGCCTTACAGCCAGGAGACTGTGAGTTCTAATCCTGCCTTTGATACACACTAACTGTGTGATTCTGAGCAAGTCACTTAACCTCTTAGAGGTCTAGTCATCGGTCAATAAGCATTTATTTAGTACCTACTGTGTGTCAGGCATTGTGCTAAGCGGAAGATGCAGGGAAGATATTGACCTGCATTAGTAGAGCTTCCCCTACTTGTGAAATCATGGGTCAAGACCCCCTCCTACTTTATTTTTATTATTATTTTTCAGAATATATTATATTATTGTCATAACCCTTGTTACTTAATCCATATTCAGCATATCCAAAAAACTGAGAACTCCAGAGAAATCTTTGACCTGTATTTTGAAAATACTCCCCTTTCTCCAGCCCTAGGGTGAGCACCCACTATCACCAGAGTGACCTCACTTCCATGTGACCCAGCTTCTGACCACCCACTCCTAACCTTAGGTTTGCCCGCTGTCAGTCAGGTTTTTCCCGTTTTACTAAAAAAAGATCCTAAAGGTCACTTAACACCGTAGCAACCTAAAGCATCAATTTCCTTCCTCCATGGTTTGCTTGTGGCCTATGCGTCAGAGCCTCCACAGGCTGGTTAACCACAGACTGGCGTAGTCTGGATGAAACCCAAAGTAAGGGCAGGGCACTGGCAGCACAATATCGGGCCACTGTGTTTGCCCCTCGGCAAGGCGGGCTCCTTGGCTCCAACAGAGCCACGTCGGATGGGCAGGGACGAAAGAGGGCAGAGGGGGGAGAGCTAGGGCAAACCTCTCGCTCTGAGGCACCCTCGCAGGCTTGGGATGCCGCCTGGCAGAAGTGGAGCCCTTTTCCCCTGGTATGCCCCATCTCTCTGGAGATTAATGGGGCAAATCCTTAGGGACCCAATTTGACCTTGTCCTTTCCACAGTCCCGATGCTTCCCGAGGTCCCTTGATCTGGCAAGGAGAATTTCTCTGTGGGACTCGGGCAGAGGGATAATATCTGCCAGCCAGGGACCCATCTGGATGCCAGTTTGCTGCTGTCTGAGCAGAGATGGCTTCAGAAGCTAGGAAATCCTATCCCAAAAAGTCCTCACTTGGGCTTTGCGAGATCCAAGCCCCATCAGGGCGAGCAGTCAATGAATGGCCCCAAAGGTGTAAAGAACCTCGTCTCTTCTTCTCCACTGGCGGCTCCTTTGTCCGGGGCCAGGCAGAGGGCTCTCGGAGCTCTGAGGTTTGCCCTTGGGTTTCCCCTCTGCCCACGGCCTCTTCTCCTCGTCTCCCCCACGGCCACCCTCATTAACCTTTCTTCCCTCTCTTCTCTCTCCCTCTCTCTTTCCTGACCTGCCCTTCTGGGATTTCGGCACCTTCCTGGCTACTTGTGACTCTGGCCTCTATCTCTGACCTCCTCAGCTGCTGCCTCTTCTCAATTCGGTGCGGCTAGCGCCGCCCCCCGTCATAAAAAGACGCACCTTTCAGGTAGATGCCTTCTCTTGACACAGTGACTTCTTCTGCAGGGAAGGCTTCCAGGAGGGGGAGGCCGGCCAAGCTTCCGGACTCAGCAGGGCAAAGGGACCCTCAGACTGGCACAGGGTCAACCCTCCATCACACTTTAGACCAGGGATTCTTAATCTTTTTTGCACCATGGACCCCATTTGGTAATCTGATCCTTCTCAGCCTTTTTTCCCCTCAATAGTATTTTATCTTTCCAAATACACATATAGTTTCCAGCATTTATTTTTGTAAGCTTTTGTGTTCCAAATTTTTCTCCCTCCTTCCCATATTTCCCCTCTCCCCAAGAGAGCAAACAATCTGATGTACATTATACATACACAATCTTTTAAAATATATTTCCATATTTGCTGTGTTGTACAGAAAAATGAGACCCAAAGGAAAAAAACATAAGAAAGAAAAAGCAAACAAACAAAACAAACAAAGATAAAAATATTAGGCTTCAATCCACATTCAGTCTCCATAGTTCTCTCTCTGGTGCAGGTAGCATTTTCCACCCCAAGTCTTTTGGAATCATCTTGATTCACTGCCAAGTTCATCACAGTTGATCATCACACAATCTTTCAGCATAATCTTTTTAAATAATTCAAGAAAATGTTAAATTTCAGTTAGAGGTTAATAAAAATCTAGATGTTATTTTTATTCTCCAGACTCCTTGAAATCTCTCCATGGACCGCTTGGGACTCTCTGGGCACCAGGTTAAGAACTCCTGGGCTCTTTTAGCTCTAAATCCTGTGGTCTAATGGCTATGACACCCTTTCTCTCTGACTCTGGTATTAAAGCTGGTGAAAGGCAGAGCAGCTGGCTATTTTCAGTGTTTAAAAAAAAAAACAACTCAAAAACTTAAACAAGGGAAGAGATCACCCAAGCTGTCAGAAGCCTCCACCCCCATTTAGGGGAAGGAATGTTTGAAATTCTATGGTACTTTGATGTTCATAAGTCATTTAGAATAATTATTTGAGGTAGGTATTATTCCCCCTTTTACAGATGAGGAAACTGAGACTCAGGGCTCCGCTGTGATCAAAGTTAGTAAGGAGTATAACTAAAGATACTGATTACAAATCCAATTTTTTTCAATTTGAAGTTACTTTTATTTTTCATCTTTAATTCAATTTTATTTTATTTCTAGCTCCTCACACAGTGAGAAAACAAAAAATACAAAGTCTGCTAAAATGTCTAGTCAAACGTTAGTTATATCAGAAAAAAAAACCCAAACCCCAAACCCCTCTGCTTCCAAGTGCTCTCTGCACCTGTCCGCTCACTAGATGGAAGTGGATGGTATATTTTATCAAGAATCCTCAGATACAGTGGAGGGTTCCATTGTGTTGAGCCAAATCTTTTTTCAGAATTGTTTACCTTCTTTCTATGGCACCTTCTTCCTTGCTTAGGGGTGTCGCTTGGGGCTCAAAATCACAGTCTATCTTGTAAGGCCACGGGCAGGGCATTTGTGGCTTTGGAGCCATGGAGAGGATCTCAGCTGAATGCAGGCTGTGAGGCTCACTACTATGAGCCCAGGCAAGACCTTCCTCCCAACAGGGTCAGAGGGTTTTTGGAGCTGGAAAGCCATGAAGGGCGCTTAGAGCAGGGGGCAGTGGGAGGGTGGGCGGCCCACTGTCTGTGGGCTGGGAGTTCAGTAACCTGAATAAATAAGCATCCCTGCAGAACCCAAACCAGAGCTCTGATCGATGACTAAAAATACTGAGGGACATGTGATGCGCGTGTTACCTGACCCTGGTATGGGCCAGCCAAATCCTAGACAGGGCCCTTAATCCAGGCGTCACTCAGCAGTGAGCAGGGATCTGAGACCAGGGGTCCCAGACCAGCTTCGGAGCTGGCCATATTTGGCCAGGCCCCTCAGCCTACCTCTGACCCATCGTGTTTAATAACAAAGATGATGCTGTGGGCGTATAATATTTGCACGTACAAATTATTATATCATTCTGCATTCAAAGGACAATATATGAAAGGAAACATGATATCGTAGCTAGAGAATCTGGAATTGAGTCCCACCTGTGTCACACCGGGTGGATGGGACCTTGGGTTTGTGGTCCAGCTGATTCTCTGACTTTGGGGTGTAAAATGGCTGCTGATCCCCACTGGAAAAAGACAGATCCTCAACAATACTCAAGAGTTCCCTATGCTAATGAAATAATCACTCTGATCCCGAGACTATATATTACAGACTTGCTTTTGTAACTTGTTTCCTTCAACAATCCTATAGTAAAGATGATCATAGTTGCTGATTCTAAGGTTTACAAAGCCCCCACTGTCTCATTTGATCTTCATAGCGATCCTGAGAAGTTAGGGCTCATTATAGATGAGCAAGCTAAGGTTCTTAGCTGGAGGGAGCGCAGGTATGTTTGTCCCCATTTTATAGATGAACAAACCGAGACCCAGAGCCCTAAGGTCAATCAGTGAGCTGCTAGGTCGCAGGACCTCAGACTCCAAAGACAAGACTCTACCTACTTCACCAATCTACCCCAATACAAATACTTGGTTAGTGCTAAAACTAGATTTTGAGCCTGGGGTCCTGATTAGCAGTTCCCGGCTCTTGGCCCTGAATCAAACAGAGCTGGTTTTTTATTTGGCTCCTCCTCCCAAGAGCTTAGCTCAGATCATTTCTTTGAAGGTCATGGAGAAAATATGTGAGTTAGCGAAATGTCTGTCGGAGAGTGGCTTTCATGCTCCATATATGGGTACATTCGAAGCTCCATACATGTACAACAGAAAAGGTCTCAAATTCCCCCTGCTCAGGCTTCCCAGTAACACACACACACACACACACACACACACACACACACACACACACACGGGTGCTTGCCTTCCCTGGGGTGTGCATAGGATGGTCCTGCCAGCTGATCACAGCATCCTAAAATCTGCAGCTGGGCCGGCTTTCAAGATCCTCTCGGATCAGTTGGGATAATTAGCCTAGAGAGAGCAGCCTTGGATGTATGTGGTGGGGGAATGGGGAGATATTCAGGTGAGATGCCATTTTTTTTTGCTCTTGGCTCCCAGAAGAGAGCTCAATGATGGGTTGTTGGGACTACAATATCCTCTTTGATAGGAGGGGAAACTTCCTGACCAGTGGGTCTATTAAAGTGGACAGGGCTGCGTCAGGAAGGCTGCAAGGGATTGGGGCAAGAACATGGGATTTGGAGTCTGGAGATCTTCCCAGATTAGCATAGATGGCTAAGTAGGCAACGTAGAGAGCATTGGGTCTGGAGTCAGGAAAAACTGAGTTCAAATCCAGTCTCAGAAAGACATTTCCTAGTTGTGGGTCTCTGCCTCAGGCTGCTTCAATTTCCTTCTTTGTGAAATGGGGGCAATAACAGCACCTACCTCCCCGAATTATTGTGAGGATCAAATGAGGTAATATTTGTAATATGCTTTTTAAACCTTAAAGAGTATTCACTTTTATTAGGGGATATGAAACCACAGACAAATAAGCACCTTAATTTCTCTACATCTCAGTTTCCTCCTCAGTAAAATTGGGATAATTATAGTCCCAAAAGACCCTTAGTCCTTTGCAACATACTCCGTCTTCCTCGTGGAAAAGTTCTTCAGGCACTACCAAAATGTGGCACCCAGCACAAGGATTTTTTTTTAGTAGAAGCTGGATATTCACACATGGAAAACTGCTGTAGAGGGAATTCCTAAACTATGATCAGATAGATTAACTGTCCTCTGAAGGGCCTTCTTAGTCTGGTATTCTGTGTGAGATTCTAGCCCTCATAATGCAGGAGGGAAAGCTAAGGCCCAGAGAGATGAAATTAATTACCCGGGGTCACACAGCTAATGAGATAGAGGTGAACTTGATCTCAGCTTTCCTAAATCCAAGCCCATTCCCCTTGGTGCTGGAATATGCTACTTCTCAGTCTCCAACCTTAGTGTAGCAAATCTTGGAGGAGTAGGAGTCACAGATTGGCCAGTAGAAGGGATTCTATAGGAGAGGTACTAATCCTGCCCCAGAGTCCTTTATGATCAAAGAATCAACAAGTTGGAAAGGATCTCAACTATCTAGATTTCATTTAGGAGGCGCCTCAGATGGACCCAATCCACCCTTGACCCAAGCTTGATAACATCCAGTTTTTGCTCAAGGACCTCTAATGAAGGGAAACTTGAAGCTTTCCAACACAATCTGTTTCATTTGGGGCCAGTTAGAAAATTTTTATGAAATTTTTCCTTTTATTTAGCCAAAATCCATCTCTGCAGAACTCCCAACCATTGGTCCTAGAGTTTTGCCTTCCAAGAGAAAATGGAAGGTGATTTAGGCCACTGAAATTGATTGTTTACTTGAGAAAAGGCAATTTTCTTAAAATTAAGAAAATGAAGTCACATGCTTCCCCACAAATTTAGCTCAGGAAGTGACACCGCCTGGTGTAATATTAGTGAGCATTTCTGGACCTTCCTGGGACCCATCAAACCTCTTACTGGAACCAGTTGGGAAAAGGCCAGTCTGGGAGTGACCCCCCACCCATGGCCTGTTTTGGGGTCTGTGCTCCTGGCTCTCCTCCTTTGACTACCACACTCCTTCCTGCATGTGATCACCAATATCACCATCCTCACCTCCTTCACCGTCACCTTCATTGTCACCATTGGAGGGCTGAGGCTTCCTGGGGTTCACTGCACAGTAGTGGGAGATTGCATTGCTGCTCATCTTCTAACTGCTTTTTCCATGAACCTCAGGGTGAACAGGGACAAGCAGGCATCCAAGGCCCTCCTGGGCCACCTGGTCCCCCTGGACCTGCTGGACCCATCGGACCTCTGGGTAACCCAGGAGAACCAGGGCCCATGGGGCCACCTGTAAGTATGAGCTTCTCACCGTTCTCTCATCATCCCTTCCATGGGGAGAATAGTTTACTCGTGTCCACTCCTCCTGCCCGACTCAGAATGGCAGAAAGAAACCTAGATGAGAATCAGTGAACCTAAAAAAATCATCTGCCCTTCCCTCTCTCAAACTGTTAGCCTGAAGAAATACTGGTACCTTTCCACTAGCTCATGGGTTTGATCTTCCAGGGGAAGAGGTAACATTCGACTAGGATTGTGACCAGAAACCACAGCAGGAACCAGCCTTCATGCTCTCCAGTAGGTCCCAGCCTTCCAAGGCCAAGGGCTGCCTTGAAAAGGGTTTCTGGACTATTGGGTTCGGAGAGAAGTGAAAGGAGGAAATGGGTCGCCCCAATTCAGAGTCTCTAACGTTCTCTCTATATTTTTCTCTTGGATCACAGGGCAAAACAGGAGAGCCAGGGAAACCAGGCAAGGACGGAAAGGTAGGTTTCCATGCTGATCCAATCTGGTAGCACTGCCATAGGGTCACCGTAGCACCTGGATGAAGCCCATCAGTTGAACCAAAGACCAGTAGGACACAAGAACCACTGGTCCAGAGAAAATCCAATGCAAAAGTCAATTACATCATCCCCCTGCCTCCGGATGGAGCTGCTGCTTTCTAACTACAGATCAAGTAGGAATGTCATTCAAATCTTGAGTTTCCAAATCCCACTTATTGCAAATCTCATTCTTAAGACTAAATGCCAACATGAAAGAAGAATATGGGCAATCCCTGTGAGAGACAGGAAGGTGTTGGCCCTAGGGACCTGGGCTCTGTCACATTTAGCCTCTGTGAGCCTCAGTTTCCTTAGATGTCCTATAGGGATAATGACAAAATTCCCTACTCTGCAGGATTACATTGTTTAAATCCTTCAGAGTTCAGACTAGTTTGGTTGTTTCCAAAGATCCAGAGATCTAACCTAGTTCAAATCCCAGGAGCCAAACTATTGATTTTGTAAAGCATTAGGGCCAATGGCAATACCCGCCTGGGCTCGGAGCCAAGCCCACGGGAAGGCTCCAGTCTTCCACCCCTACCCAGCGTGGCTCGGAGGAGAGTCAACATTGTTATCCTCTCCCAAGTTCCCTGCTTGTCCCTTGGAAGTGTCCTTCACCCGAGAGAGAATGCAGCCATCCCTTCCAGGAGAAGGTGGGAACAGCTGCCAAAGCCAGGGCCTGGGGGACTTGAGTATGTTCAGAAATAGCTTCAGGAAGCCTGAGCTGCTGGAAGAAGTTGGTTTTTAGGAAGGGATCTGAACTTGGAAACAGGCAAGGTTGGGGGGAGGGAGGATGTAGGGAGGAGAGGTGTGGACTTGGACCAAACCAAAGCAAACCATCCCATGTCCAAAGATGATCTTGCCATTTTCATAGAGAAAAAGCGTTCCCCTCCCCCAAGTTGCTCCCTTCCCTCTTCAGTCCCCAGTTTCTTCAAAAAGGAAGAGGTTGAGCTAAATGATATCTCAGGGCCCTTACGTCTCTAATTGGAATGCTCTCTCTTGACACTATTTCATTTTATAAATCTCAGGCACACGTGTTCTGCCCCAGGAGCCTCTCCAGAGTCTTCCCCCATCTTCTGGGGGAGCATGATCTTAGACCTCCTGGGGGATCCATATGGGAGGCAATGGACGAAAGCCATTTTTGCTTCTTACCACCTGTGTTTTCCCCTTTTGGGCTCAGTTACCTCATTGGAAAACAGGAAGTTTAAACTGCATGACGTTTAGGGTCCCTTCTACGCTCAAGATCTGTGATCTAAAGATTGGAGAATTGGCTCCCTATGAGCATTCCCCTACCCCTATTCCAACCAGTCTTTTTTTAAAAAGTAAGTTTTATTGATGCTTTTTGTTTTTATACTCCTTACTTCTAGAAAAATCTCTTCCCTTTAAATTGAGCCCTTATAAAATGAAAAATATGCTATGAAAAATCATCTGATACACTGTCTCAATCAATCAACTAATCAATCATAAATATTAAGTACCTACTATGTGCCAGGCACTGAACTAAGCACTTAGCTAAGTTCCAAACTCTTTTAATAATGTATGCAACAAGCTGGCCAAGTGTCTCCCATCTCTGTCAAAAGGAGAGAAACATGCTTCGTTAGTTATCTGGTCTCTAAGAGCCTTTTGGGGTTTGCAGCTATCTAAAGCTAGAACTAGATTTCTTCTTGTGATTTTTGGGGGGTTTCCATTACTTTGCAATCATCATATATGTTGTACTTCCTGTTTTACCTGCCTTAGTTTATAACAACCACCTCCTTTTGAATAATTTTTGAATCATAGAAAGGCAGAGCTGAAAGGCACCTTATTCAACGTCACATTTCAGGAAAGAAGAAACCAGCTCCCAGAGAAGGGATTTATCCATGGCCGCACAATCCCTAGGAAAAGGTTGAAATCCAGAGTTTCAAAGACATTTTTCCTTTTGCCAACACTACCTTGCATATACCATGGTCAAAAGGCCTCTGGGAGATTGTTGATCTTCCTTTCTGTCCTCACTCAAAATAATCTGAATTATTATATATGAATATGAATATGAAATATTATATAAGAGTTTCAAAATAAACCACTTAGGGAAGAAAGATTGTCTCATACTCTGCTATTCTTGTCACTTATAGGGATTACCTGGACCTCCCGGACCTCCTGGACCAAAGGTGAGAGCAATGAAGCAATATGGTGGCCTGTGGTTGGTAGGGAGAAACTGGAAGGCGAATGAGAGAGAAAGATGCACAAAGAGAGGAGACAGAACAGAGACAGGGAGAGGGAGAGATGAGTGAAAGAAGAAAGGGGAAGAGAGAGAGAGAGAGAGAGAGAGAGAGAGAGAGAGAGAGAGAGAGAGAGAGAGTTGGAATTGATGAGATAAGGCTTTGAGACACATGGCAGTGGTTCATCTGGCCAATGGTACAACTCATAGCCCAGTTTGCTATGATTGGCTAGATAGCATCAATGCCATCTAGGAAATCAATCAGTTCCCCAGTATTTGTTCAACATCTGCTAATTACCAGCCCCATACTAGGTACATGGGATAACAAAAGGAGGAGAAGGAATACCCTGTACTCAGGGAAGCTGAGAAAATCAGAAATTGGTAGAGCCATCGTCAAGATTGTGTAGTCCAATCTTTTCATTTGACAGAAAAGGAAATTGTTATAAGAGCAGAAATCTTCTGCACTGCATTCCTGACACACGGTCATCTGGCTTTTGCTTGAGCACCTCCATTGACTGGGAGCTCACCAGCTCATCCAGAGAGAACAGGGAGCCACATCCCCAAAAGTCACGTGGCCAAGGAGGGCCATATTGAGTCCAGTCTCCTGATTCTCAGCTCAGTGCTTTTTCCTATACCACGATACCTTTGGAAAAACCAAAGGGTTAGAGTACATAATACATTCACATTACAACATATGCCAGAGCTGAAGGAGCCTGTGGAATAATGAAAAATGGTGATCCTAGAGCTGAGCTAGAACTAGGCTATGGCCACTAGGATTTTGCCTCAGGGTTCAGGATTTAGAGAATTCTGTTAGCACCAGTCCTGTTATATATAAACAACAGAGCTTAGCATCTAATTAACAAGAATAATGAGTTAAACCAAATAATTCCCAGAAACTGGGCTTTAATGAGCCCCTTCCCCATCCTGACCAACCGTGTCTCTAGAATCAGTTTCACTGCTCCTTCCCATTTCCCCTCCCTCATTCCCACCAACTCCAACTGGAGGCTTACTTTATGCCATTTGCCCTAAGGGGAGTTTTGTGAGATTTTCCCTAAAAGTCTTAGTTACAACTTTGCTACAGAGTCCACCAGTCTCGATTCAAAAATAAGGCAACTGAGCCCCAGAGGAGGAGAAAGATTTTCTCCATTGTGTAGATAGGCTAGTAAGTAAAAACTACTCAGGTCTTCTGATTGAAAAGTGAATCTCTCTGTCCCTTATACTCTGGAATATTGAAGCTTAATTATAAACCTTCTTATTCAATACACAAGAGAATGGAGGCCTAGAAAGGCTAACCAGAATAACATAGCTAATCTGGGTTAGAGATCTAACTCTAGAACCTGGATCTCTTGACTCCTAGGCCAGTTGGTTTTCTGCTATATCTGAGCCTAGGATAGAAAAATCAGGACTCCAGTGAGGGAGACCAGATGATAAAGAACAGTAAAAGGGAAGTAAAAGTTGAGTAGGTTTGGAATGGTGGTAGATGAAATTTGGGTTGAGCCTTGAAGGACAGATATAATTTGGAGAGGCTGGGAGCTGCCTCTGTGATGAAACTAATAAGAGGATAGTGTGTAAGGAACTTGCCTAGCCTTCAGTTTCTATAGTCCAAGGATTTCTAGGGTATAAGTAGAAATAAAAGGGAAGGATCTTGCTTGTTGTGATTGGGCTTCCCTACTTGACCTGGGATGGGGGGGGCATCATTTTAATGGTTGTGGTGAGTCAACAGTGTGTCATGGCAGGTCCTTATGATGGTTTAAATGATTTTAGGCTTTAGGTTTCTCAGAGTGAGAGAAGAGGCAATCATCCTTGTGTCCTCCACCCTTGTCAGAAGCCATTTGGAAAATTCTCTTGTGTTCTGGATGTTGGGAAGCCATCATTTTAATGATTGTGATGAGTGAACAGTGTGACATAGCAGGTCCTTATGATGGTTTAAATATTCTTAGGCTTTAGGTTACCTAGAACGATAGGGGAGGCAATCATCCTTGTGTCCTCCACCTTTATCAGAAGCCATTTGGAAAGTTCTCTTTCGCTCTGGATGTTACATTTTGAACATCCATTGGATCAATGACCTCTGAGGTTCCCTTCCAATGTGGTTATTTTGTGAGGAAGCACACTGTTGGGATGAAAGACATACGGGAGGGAGTGACTGGAGTAGAAAGAGAACCAGAAAGCTTGCCAAAGGAAATGGGGATGTTTAGCTTACCAAAAAGAAGGACTTAAGTGGGAGAAGGGGGGAGTAGAAAGATATCATGTGAAGAGGGGGGGATTAATCTTATTTGGCTTGGCTCAAGGACAGAACTAGAGAAATGGAGGAGCAGATGTAGGGAAGCAAGTTTCAGCTCAATATGAGGGAAAACTTCCTAAGAATTGAAGTTCTTCCCAAGAAGACCAGGCTTTCTCGAGAGTCGTGAGTACCCGGGTAGTGCTCTTCCAGGAAGGTCTGGGTAATCACATGCTATGGATGTTGGCAAGTTTACACACGGCCCGCATATGGAGGCTGGCCACCATGCATCTGAATTCCCTTCCAGCTCTAAGGGTCAGGGGGGCCAAGAGCTGGGTGAGAAAAACAAATGGTTGTCTCTGGCAGCCAATCAGCAGAGTCTTCAGGTTAGGGCCGGCTCACTGGGTAAATGTTTTTTTTTTTTTTTTTTTTCTCTGCTCATGAGCATCATCATCCTAATGGTCTTTTCTTTGTCTTGGCAGGGAGACCCCGGAATTCAGGGATATCATGGACGAAAGGTCAGAGGGAAGGGGGTGTGGGACAAGTAGTGATGGGAGGAATGGATTGGGGGTGGGTGGGAAGCAAAGGGTTACAACCAAAACAAATGTTTATTAAATGTCCCGAGGCAAGCTGTGTTGACTGCCAAGACTCAAAAACTGGCACTGTGAATGATGTTTAATCAGCTGATTGGAAATATTCAGAGGTCTCAACTGTCAGATCTTGTCAGCAATATTCTCCCACCCCCATCAGCGTCTCCCCTCCCTTTTGGTGTACTGGAAAGAACCTGTACTTAGAGTCAGCAGATCCAGCTTCTCTTTGTTTCTCTATGACTCACTGGCTATGTGCCCTCTCAGGACCTCAGTTTGCTCATCTGTAAAATGAGACTGGACCAGGTGACATCTGACTGTTCTTCCAGCTCAGACGTTCTGTGTTTATAGGCCACTTAATCTGGGTAAGCCCACTCATCTGCCAGGGATGGCAGATGGTACCTGAGCCTTCCATGGAGGAAGTAATCTTCCCTGTAGTTTAAGAACTGGCTGTAGTATAATGGAAAGAGTGATGGATGGGCATGGAGTCGAGACCCAGAACAAATTTAGGCTTTAACACTCGCTAGTTTTGTGATTGAGGAATAAGCAGCATGAGCCTTATTTGAAAAATGGAGATAATAACAAACTACCAGTCTTACCAACCGAGGGGCTGGGAGGAAAGCTTTCTGCAAGTGAAGTATCTTAGAGTATCCTGGGACTAACTAAATTTGAAATCAGATCACCAATTCTTCCCACAGGGCTCTCCTTTTTTAAGAGGGCTATTAAAAAATAGTGCTAATAATTAGCATTTACATCATGTACTTTACCAATGCTATTTCATTTGATTCTCACAAGAACCCTGGGAGTCATATCATCACTGTCTGTCTCAGTTTGCTCAACTGTTAAATGGGGCTAAGAACAGCACCTACTTCCCAGAGTTGTTGTGAAGATCAAATGAGATAATAGTTACTAACTTTGCAAACCTAAACATGCTATAAACATGTTAGTTATGATGATGATGATAATCCCTTGTACTCTATCCTCATCCAACCTCATCTAAGGTATTATGTTCTCCTGGTTTAAGTAGGACGTTGATAAGCTGGAAAGCAACTAGGATGGGGAAGGACCAAGTCAGGAAATGGCTTGCTGGGTTTAAGTATTGGGAGAGTTGTTACGTGGAAGAGGGATTGCCCTTGTTCAGATGGGCCCAGAATGGCAGAATCAGGAACTAAGAGTGGAAATTGAAATGAGAAATTTTAGGCTGAACATTAGGGAAATTTTCCTCCAGTAGATTTCTCCCAAAGCAGAATGACTTGCTTGTGAGAGAATGGATTCTCCATCCTTGGAGGTCTTGGAGCAGAAGCCAGAGCAGCACTTGTAGGGTGTATTAGAGTGGGGATCCCTTTGGTATAGGGGTTGGACTCTCACATTCTGTGATTCCAAGGGACATTTCAAGCCCCTTCCCTCTCCGAATCTCTGATTCTCTGCAATGTTATTCTTCTTAACCTGGTCCATTCTCAATGGTTCTGGCACATCCTGGGGACCCTCCAGGAGTGGGAAACCTTTCAGAAAGGAGACAGGAAGTAGAAGGGACATGGAGGACAAGGAGAAGGAAGGAATGTGAGGAGGACGGCTGAGAGCGCCGAGACGTGCATTCTTTGCAGCCCCGTAACCGGCGGGCTGCCGGCCCTGCAGTGTTTTATGGAAGGCAGGCGGTGAAATGGTGAGACCTGAGAGATCTTTAATTAGTTCTGCATAAACTGAGAAGTTTGTGTTATGTCAGGAAGTGAAAATTATAGCCCCCCTGGACCTCTCCCTCCATTCATGCAAGCTCACAAAATTTACTACCTTCCCTTTCTGCAAACTGTCGGTTTTCCCATTAGCCGTCATCTGGCCCTTTGCAGAGGGGACAGGTTCTGAGGTTGGGGGCTAGCCACCATGGCTATGGCAGCTGAGAGGCATGTGTACCTGCTGCCACAATCACCATTCTCTGCCAATGGCGGCTGGGGGGGCAGCTGGCTTGCCCACACAGTAGCCTGGAGACTTTTGGGGTCCTATCAGAGAATGTACCCCCTGATGTGACCCAAAATCTAGTGATGGGAAAGGGCATAATTCCATAAATGTGGAAGTTTTGCTCTCTTCTCAACTACTAGGACCAGTCTGACCAACCTAATATGGTTTCTTGTATTTCAAAAGTTGTTACATTAGAAGGTAAATTAAGCTTTTTCTGCTTGGCCCCAGAGAACAGAACCAGGAACAGAGTCTGTAAAGAAGTAGATTAGGGTAGAGATGAAAAACTTCTGAATGATGAGAGCTGTCAAAGACCAATGTGCTACATGGAAAGGTAGGGTGTTCTCTCCCTCTTGGTAGAACTTCAAGCAGGAGCTCAAGAGTTTGGAATTGTCATAGAGGGGAATCCGCTTTGGGTGGGGGTCGTACCAGATGGTGCCCGAGCTCCTTCTGGGTATTCTGCGGTGTTGGGTGATGGTTCACCTCAGTTAGGTGGAAGGCACAGGCCAAATGTGGATTTATATGGACCAAATATGTGATCTTGCTGTCCTGTAGCTCACAGCCCCGAGAAAGGCCATGGAGGTGGGTCAACCTCATAACAGCTCCCATTTCTAGAACACTTTAAGGTTCACTGTTACAATAATCTAATGAAATAAGTAGTATAATTACACAATATTTATATAATTATATGTGTTATATATTCAGCTGAATATATAGCATATATTAAATAATTACAAGAATAATTATACCCAAATCACAGCTTCAGAAACTGAGATTCAAAGAGATCACAAGACCATAAGATTGGAAGCTGGGACTTTGAAGATTGTCTTGTCCGGCCCTTTTGTTTTGGACAGAGGGGCATATGGTAATTAATAGAGAAAGTACTGGGCTTGACATCAAGAAATATTACAGCCTGACCATGTATGTTCGTTACAGCGAATGTGAGGAAGAGAAATGGAAGCAAGAAAAAATAAATGCTAGCTAATTCAAAAAATACATTTTTAAAAGAACCAGGTTCAAATCCTCCCCCTGACACCTATTGGCAGCCTAACCTTAGGCAAGTAACTTAACTGACATGAGTCTCAAGAATATGGAAGATGGAAGTGATTGTTGTATACTTTGCATTTTTCTGGTACATAAACAAAAACCTAAATTAGGGCAATTGTCTGATAAGACAAGGAAAACCTAACCAAGGTCACCTTGGAGTCAGTGACTCCAGGAAGACCTGACCCCTCAAGAGAAGTCCCCAAGGGGACACTCCCTTGACTCAAAGAAAGAAGGCAAGTTGAAGGAAATGGACTGCAGAACATCCCTTGTATAGAAGAGGGGAACTGGGGGGAGGGTAATGAAGAGCAGAAGGACAAAGAGAATGGGCAGGATGTTCAGGAGGAGACTTGTTGGGATTTACAGCTGGGATCTACGATCTAAAACTCAGGAGAAGGAAACTTGATGGGATTTAAAAGCTAGGACCCAGGAACTAGAGCTCAGCAGAAAGTGATTTGTTGAAATTTATAGCTGGGACCAGGATCTAGAGCTCAGGAAGAGACCTGATAGGATTTACAACTGGGACCCAGGATCTAGAGCTCAGGAGGAGGAGATTTGTTGGGATGCACAGCTGGGATCCAGGATCTAGAACTCAGAAGACTTGATGGGATTTACATCTAGGATCCAGGATCTAGAGCTCACTAAAAAAAAAGACTTGATGGGATTTACAACTAAGACCCAAGATCTAGAGCTCAGAAAGAGACTTGTTGGGATGCATAGCTGGGACCCGGGATCTAGAACTCAGAAGAAGGAGACTTGATGAGATTTATAGCTGGAACCCAGGATTTAGAGCTCAGGAGGAGACTTGGGATTTACAGCTGGGATCCAAGATCTAGAGCTCAAGGAAGCCTTATAGAACATCAAATACAACTTGAATTTTGCTGATGAAGAGACCGGGGATCCAGTAAGAAGATGGGACTTGTCTAAGACCCTACAGTAATTAGGAGCACAGCTGGGATTTCAATTCCTAATCTCTTGTTCTTTCTCACCTCTCCAACTTCCTGCAAGATTTAAGAACTTTAATGATTCTGATTTGGCCCCAACTTTTTGATGGAACATAACCCAGACCAGGGCTCCAAGGAAAAGATTGTAGAATAGTGAAAAGATCCTAAGAACTAAAGTGGAAATAAATGGATCCAAGTCCTAGGCCTGAAATCTTATTTGGGCCTCAGTTTTTCCATCTGTCAAATGAGCTGGAGAAGAAAATGGCAAACCAACCCAGTATCTCCAACCAAGAAAGCTCCAAATGGGGTCACGAAGAATCAGAAATGACTGAAAATGACTGAACAACAGCAAAATAGCAATAAGGGACTAAAGAGTAACCTAGTCAGACTTGTGCTTTAGGAAAATCTCATGGGCAGCCATCTGGAGAGGAGAGGCTAACTAGAAAGCTATTACACCAGTCCACATAAAAGGGGATGAAGATCCCAACTGGAGTGGAGAGAAGAGGAGGGATGTGATTAAAGGAGGAAGGATTAGCCACTGACCCATTATTGAGAGTGAATGACAGGAAGCCGCTTATTGAATTGAATTGAGTTGAACCTGGTTGGTAGACCTGGATTATCAAAGTACTTACTTTATCTTTTCCTTGATGACATATTGCCTCTGAATATGGGTTGGTCCATAATTTGATCCCTGCGGATCCTGTCTCTTCTCATCCTCTCTCCTTTTTTTTTTTCCTTGCTTTTCCTCTGTGCCCTCTGTTCATAATCAGGGCGACAGAAGGGGCTGCCATCATGAAGGTGGATGCCTTCAAAAAGAGTCATGAGAATTGATTTCTGTCTTAGAAGGAAAATGGATAAGGAGGAAGGAAAAGTGGGAAGAGAAGGTGAACATTAGTAGTGACCATTCTCATGGTGGTAGGCAGACTACTGCCATTTAACAGTGGGTGTTACATGGAGCCTGTAAAAGCCACTGGGTTTTGATTCACCAGAGGTAGGAACTTGTCCCCCAAATCAAAAACTGTTAGAATTGGCTAACTCTCCATTGGACAGAGGGGGAAACTGAAGTCACACAGTTAATAAGTAATAACTGTATAATCAGTATAATAAATAATAAGTCATAGAACCAAGAGAACAAATGACTTCCCCGAAAGCCTACTACTCTTTCCACTCCATCTTGAGGTCTCCCCCCACGTCCTGTGCTGGGTGGGATTTGGGTCTCACCAAAAACATTTTTCAGTCTCTGAAGTTGGCTAATGATTTGTTCTATCCCTCCCTCTTCCTCCCCCCCTTCCTTTCCTCCCCTCCCCATCACCACCCCTGCCTGCCATTGGACAGGATGAGTCTGGCATTTTTTTATTTTCACAAAGGCTGGGTAGCCAATACGTCAGGTCTCCGCCAACACAGTGAGATCAAAGCTGAGGTTTGGCACCAAACAGGCAGCCTCCTGCTCAAGTTCCCCCTCTCTTCCCTGGGCCAAGAGATCTTCCTGCCTCCCGAGCCCCATGTACACGCACGTAAGCCTGTGCTGAGCACCCATGTGTTATCTATTTGATCACAACTTACTGTGCCAATCTATTTAAAATATGTTACAAGACATAAAGTATGGCTAAAACATTACAACCTTGGCCAGCTTTCAGGGGGCTTGGAGTACATCATCAGACCGTAAATTCGAAATAGCTGGCAACGGTTTATCTCTGATTGTATCAATACTTGTATTTAAAGGCGTGCAATGTGCATAATGTATTTGAAGCGAGAGGCTAGTAAGGTATGGGGAAGCATATTTTTCAGAGCGCATCATTAATCAGGGAGTCCTCCAATCGTCCCCTCGATGCATTAGGCATAATTGGCACCCCTAGCAGATTTACAGATGGCAGAAAGCTGGAAGGAGTCACTAACATGTTGGATAGTAGGATCTGGAACCAAAAAAATCCCAGTAGGCTAGAATAACGGACCAGATCTAATAAGAGGAAATTTAATAAGAATAAGCATAGAGTTTTGCACTTAGAGCCCCAAAAAATCAACCGTGTGGGTACAAGACGGGAAAAGTAATAGCTGGAGAGTAAGGATCCCTGATGAAAAAGACCTGGAGACTCTTAGTGGACCACAAGTTCCATCTGAGTCATCAGTGGGACACAAGTTTGGGTTGTACTTCCAAAATGAAGCAACCCAATAAACATTTATTTTATCAAAACAGTGAAATAAACAAATAAATAAAATTTTTTTTAAAATTTAAAAACAGTAACTCAAAAGGAGGTAGGCCATTCTAGGTATGAAGGGATGGATGGTGGAAGATATAGAGATAGCTGATGGAACACTGAGTTCAGGGAACCCCAGAATATAGAGTGTTTTAAAAGTACAATAAACCTGAAAAATGTAGACGGCAGCCAGATTGTGAATGGGCTTTAAACACCAAGCTAAATTTGTATTTTAGCCACTGAAGGTCTGAGCAGGGGAATGATGGGTCACACTTGTACTTCGGAGTTTTTGTTTTAGTATTTACATGGAGGATGGCAAGGGATGAGGCTAGAAGCCAGAAAGTCAGTTAAGAGGCTGTTGCAATAGTCTTGGAAGGAGGTGATTAGAACCCAAAGCACTGTGGTATCTGTATGAGGGAAAAGAAGGTGGCAGATGTAAGAGATCAGGTGGGACCCAATCCCCAAGACTTAGCAACCAGGTGAATAGGGGCTCTAGTCTTACTGCCTCTGTCCCAGCCAGACCCCATCTGCAATAGCATTGTTTCTGAGACCCCCTCATTTTAGGAGGGACATTGACAAGCTATCCAGATGGGAAAAGGAGAAGGGAAAGCAATAAGCAGGACCATGAAGGGACTAGACACTGATGGATACTTCAGGGGCTATGAATGACCCTTGGTTTAAAGGAACACTGTGGTCTGATGTATAGACAGAGCTCTAGTAATATATATGGACATGGGGGGGTCAAACAGGCAGTTGACCCAAGGGGGATGAAGAAACCCATAGAGAGTGTGAGCCAGCTGCAGCATAGATCATCCATGATACCTCAGGCTCAAAAGATGTCCCCTACAAAGGGGGTGCTCATGGTAGAGTGAGGCTGGGAGAAGAGCCATGTGGCTAGCTAGAGAGCTAGCAGACAGAACAGCCCAGAGAATGTTGGGAGATTTAGAGGAAGCCTCTAATACTTCAAGTAGGTTCTACACAGGACATTTGGGGAAAGATATAGACAAGAACCAAGCAAGATTTAAAAAAAGGTGGAAGAACTGCAATCTTCACTGTTGGAGGAAGCATTATCCTCATCCCACCCTGAAGGTCTCAGAAACGAGTAGGACATTAGTGCCAAAAAAAAAAAATGTATTTGCCCAATCACATAGCTAGTAAGGACCGGGACTGGGATTTGAATCTAAGACCCCCAGGTCTCATTAGCTGGTATGATGGAAAGCACTATAGTTCAAATCTTCCAATATTACTACAAATCTTTGACCAATATTTTTTTTTACTTTCCTCTGCCTCAGTTGCCTCATCTCTAAAATAAGCCAGTTGGATTAAACAGTCTCTATGGTCCCTTCCATCTCTCAGTTCCTCTGGGAGCTACCATAAATACATTGACTAGAGTTTTACATTTTGCTTGCATGACTTGGTCCCGTGATTTTTGTTTATTGTTATTCGTTTCAATTGTGTCCAACTCTTCCCTTCTCCATTTGGGGTTTTCTTGGCAAAGATACTGGAGTGGTTCACCATTTCCTGCTCCAGTTCTGAACAGAAATATTCCTAGTATTCATTCAACTTGTTTTTAGCTATAAATATCAAACTGTCCTCAGTTTCCCCATCCATAAAATAGAGGTCGTAGGTCTTGAATCTAATCACTTAAAGCAAAGGGGATGCAGACAGTGAGAACTAGGTGTGCGATCACAGAGCCTTTAGGTATTTTTATGAGGTTCCAAACCCCAAATCTGTGTCCAGCCCCTACCTCTGGGCTTCCTGGCACCTGCTTAGACTCACCTCTAGAATCCATCTATTCATGAGTTCTGGAGTCACCTCTTGGAGCCAGCAGAAAGACTGACTAAACGCAATTCAGATTTAAAGGCCACAAAGTTCCCCCAAACTTCTGGCCTTCCTGGGTAGGGCTCCTTGCCCAGGTAATTCCCTCTGTCGTCTTCAATCATACTGATGGCTTCCTCTCTTGAATTAAAGGGGGGGCTTAGACGAGACTCGGGCTCCCTCACCCTTGGATGGGAACAGAGGTGAGGAACAGCAGCAAGAGGAAGCAGGCTGTTTAAGAAAGGGCGGCTCTGAGAGGGAGGGGTGGACCCTAGCACCTACTCATGGGGCCCCTCACCGGAACAGTCTGTTCTTGTCATTTGGGCTGGGGGGGTGAGGGGCGCCAACAAGCCTTCTGGCCACCTCCCCTCCAGCCTTCACAGACTCCATCCAGCCTTCCTCTTCCACTCCAGAGAACAATAAGTCTGTGTGAACCTCAGGATTCTTGGCCCCCACAGCTCCCATTCAGCTTTTCTATTTGTGGGTGGGAGGACCTGTTTCGGAAAGCCCCCTTTCCTACCATCAGTGTTATTCATTCGAACCGTCTCTACTGAGAAATAGTAGAAAAGGCCTTGGACCAGAAATCAAGAGAACTGGTTTTAATCCTGGCCCTTATCCTTACTATCTACGTGGGCTTTATCAGGTCACCAACCCCCACCCAGGCCTCAAATTTGGACTTGGGGGCTTCTAAGATCCTTCCACCTTGATCTCTCTGACCCTCGATTTCCTCCTCTGTAAAATGGAGATAATACACTACCTACTGCACAGGGTTACTGTAGGGAAAGTGATTTATAAACCTTACAATGCTATAGAAATGTAAGTTGTCTCTGGCATTGACCTTGAAGGCCTCCTTCCTTTATGGGTTTCCTCCCAATCCCCACCCTCCCAGGGCCGGGAGCCGCAGGGACTCCCAACTATAAATCACCCATTAGCCAGTCACTCCCACAGGATGAGAAACGTGTGAGGGTTTGTGCATCGTGGAGTCGCCCCTTCCTCCTTGTCATCTCCATGAAGGATGGCCCCTTCCATCTGGAGCTGTCCCAGGACAGAGAGCCCATTGAAGCCAGAGCTTGCTCAATTTAGCTGTTTCCTGCTACAACCTTGTTCACGGGGCCCCTTCTTATGAGTCAAAGCATCCTGGGATGTCAATCTAGGAGAATTCTGGCATAGCCTGCTGATTTTACGGTTAGAGAAACTGAGGCTGAGAAGAAGTGACTTGTTTGTGTCCACACAGATAGATAGCAGGCAGCAGCGATAAGATTCGAAGCCAGATCACTACAAATCCAATAGCCTTGTCTTTGAGATGAGGATGGAGAAGGAGACTTTTTTGAGTCTCAGCTCTGTGACGTTAATCAAGGCAGCTCATTTCTCACAAAATCTCACAGATGGTAGGGACCTCAGACTCCAAACTTTGTTGGAACAGAAATCTCCTCTATATTATCCCTAATCCAACTTTTTTTCCCACCCTCTTTTGCTTCAAAAACTCTTTTGATGGTAAATCCCATCTCCCCAAAGGCAGACCCATTCCATTTATGTTGTATGGAAGGTGGACCTCAGTTTTCTTTTCTGTAAAATGAAGGATTTGGGCCCTGACCCCCACAGATTCTGTGCCCAGAGATTACAAGTGACATGATGTTCCCATATATCTAAAATGAACTGCCGTCCTTCCCAGACCGAAGTGCTGGATCTATGCACAGGGAAGGCTTTGTTAAGACTTTTCTGAAGGACCTGCTATTAAACCTTTTTAGATGGAAAACTTTTTAGGTAGGAAATGGAAAATCAGAGACATCTAGACAGGGCCTCATGTCAAAACATGTCATGGAAAAAAAGCTTTATGAGCGGAAACTTGCAAAGAGGCCCTTACCCTGCCTGCTGACAGAATCACAGACATAGGAGCTGCATGGGACCCTTTGGGGTGATTTACGCCAAGCCTCACGTCCTATGATTGAAGAAAGAGAAATTAGGAAATTAATGGGAGAGATGGGACTTGAAACCAGGCCTTTCTATCCTGTCCAGCATTTTCTCTTGCTTTCCCAAGGTCATTGGGTTCCAGAGTTTAAAGATAGAGGCAGCCTCAGAGGCCACCCAGCCTAAACCATTCCTGAATGAGGATCTGGCCAGGAGATGGTCATCCAGGGTCAGCCCACCACATCCTGAGGCGGGCCAGTCCACTCTAACATGAAGAGATTTTCGATGATCTTGAACTTAACTTTGCACCTTTGCACCTTCCATCTATTGCTCCTATTCTGGGCCCTGGAAGAACAAGTATAATTCTCCTTCCACCAGATACATGTCCCTCTCCACTCTCTGGCTCCTTCCCAGAATTTTCTCCTCTCTGGGCCAATTATCCCAATTTTCTTCAACTGATTAAAATCTAGCGTGAACTCTAGGCCCATCATCATCCTGCTTCTACTTCTCTTGATGCTTTCCAGCTTATCAACCTCCCTCCACAAATGTGCTCCCTACAATTGAACTTTAACACTATGGATGTGATCAGAGCAGGGAAGAAAGTGTTTACTGAAGTTCTGGGAGTCTCACCCCTTTGTTTTAGGGGAAACAGCACTCCAAGGAAATAGATAGTGAGTAGCATAAGTTCTAAACCCCTGTCTTTTAACTCCAAATCCCATCCTCTTTCCACTTTACCAAGCTTGCACCTAGGAGATGCAGTGGATGGAGCACCAGGAAGGCCTGGATTCAAATCCAATCTCAGACGCTTACTAGCTGTGTGACCCTGGGCAACTCACTTCACACTATTTGTCTCAGTTTCCTCATTTGTAAAATAAGAAGGAAATGGCAAACCCTTCCAGTATCTCTGCCAAGAAAACCCCAACTAGGGTCACAAAGAGTCAGGCATGACTGAAATGACTGGACATACAGATGTCACATGTACATTTTCTTACACATTTTCATATGTATATACATAATAGTATATATATATACTATTTATATGTATATACACATTCACACATATATGTTTATATATATTATATATTCCATATATATGCATACTACATATACATATTATATATATATAATATACATTTCATACATACACGTGTGTGTATGTCAGAGATTTTATTGAAGGGCCTCCCTTTTCCCCACCTCTCCATTTTTTTTTCCTTTCCTTCCTTTCCTTCACTTCCGTTCTTTTCTCTTCTTGATCTCCTCCCACTCCCACCCTTTTCTTTACCCTTAACCTTTAAGCACATCTGGCACATCTGTCTCTATTCAGAATGGACATTTTCTATCCCGAGTCCCCGGTCAGACACTGTTTTGTACACGTAGAGAGAGAAACCCACCGTAGGCTTACACGACTTGAGAGAATTAATCTCCCATACTTCCATAGGAGTGGCAGGAACAGACTTTCTCAAAGTACTTGGGATCAGAACCTGACCAATTGTTTCTTAAAATACAGAGACCAGACCAAAAGTTGGCTGCAGGCCCCCAGGCCTTCTTTCCCAACAGTTGGCTGGGTGGGGTATGCCAAAATTCAGAAATTTCCTCCCTGTCCAAGTCTTCCCCATTTCCCAACTTTAAACAAGATCCCAGCAGCCGGTACACACAACTTGCACCCACTCACGGCAATGGGAAAATTAATTAAGTCACATTCTGTCCAGAGACCCCATTTTATAGAGCATTAAAAACCCAGGAATAGAAAGAGGAAGCAATTGGCCAGAGGTCACATGGACAATAACAAAAGTAAAGGTGGGGACTGAAGGCCCAGCTCCAGTTAAAATCCACTGAAAATTAAGGGAGAATTTAAATGATAGTTTCAGGGGCAGCTAGGTGGTACAGTGGATAGAGCACCAGCCCTGAAGTCAGGAGGACCTGAGTTCAAATCTAGTCTCAGACACTTAACATTCCCTAGCTGTGTGACCCTGGGCAAGTCACTTTAACTTCAATTGCCTCAGCAAAAAGCAAAAAATAAATAAATGATAGTTTCAATATTCTCCTTCCCCATCCCACCTCACTCCAACCTCCCAATCTAAAAAGGCAAGAGAAGAGGAGGAAATAAGCATTTGTGAAGTGCTTACTGTATACCAGTCATTGTGCTAAGCACTTTACAAATATTTTCTCATTTGATCCTCACAATAGCCCTGGGAGTATAATTTATTATTATTATCCGCAGTTGAGAAAACAATGATAAACAGATGTGAAAAGTGTCTAAGTGAACTCAGGTCTTCTTGATTCTAGACCCAGCCTCTATCCAGTGTCTCACCAGCTGCCTCTGCTTTTCTCATTAGGAGAAGAAAGCAAGTTGTCAAGCCAGTTTGCTTGGTACTGTGTAAAGAATATTATCTCTGGTGTTAAAGGATCTGAGTTCAAATTCTACCTGTGGGACCTTGGACATGTTATGTTACCTGATGAGCCTCAGTTTCCTTATCTGTCCAAGGAGGAACTGGCCTCGGGGAGCCTTCTTAGCTCTAGACTCAGGGTTCTAGGAGGCTGTGATTTTAGATTAGATCATAAGCAGGTGAGTCAATTAGGTAGTTGCCCTCCTTCCTCCAGCTTGGTTCCCTGGGATATTTTCTCTGAGGTCTCCCAGGGGAGGGGAGAGTAAATTTACAGTTCTGGGAATCCCATAGAGCTGAAAGGTCTGCAGGGTATGCTCATGAGGGAGAGAAGGGCCATCAAGACTGTCCAGAGCATTATCTTGGAGTGGGAAGCAAGCAGGACTCAGCAGTGGGAAAGCTTGAGTGGGGCGAGCTTCGGGCCCAGACCTTTCCCACGACGGGGGGGGGGGCCTCCAACCAAGGTCCTGTGCTTCCCCCTACTGGCCACTGCAGGCAAATGGGACCACGGGGCCAGGCTCAGTCATAGCCCCCTCCCAGGAAATACATGGACCCTCCCCATTATCTTCTGAGCCCATGAGCAGGCAGTGAGCAGGACCCAGCCGTATTTAGTCTGCAAGGGGATCTCTAAGGCACAATTTAGGATGGCTCTTTCTGAGCCTTCTAGTAATCTCCCAAGGTGCATCTGGCAGCCCACAGTCCACTGGCCCTGGGCTGGGTTTCAGGTCAACAAAGATGAAACCAGATACAGTTTCATGCTCAAGAAAACACTCACAGATACTTAGTAGCTATTCAACCAAAGGGAAATTTCTGGCTACTTTCTTCAGCTTTTTGCTACTCGGTTTGACATACCCCACCCAGCCAACTGCTGTGTGAAAACCGAAAGAAAGAACATAGGTAGAGCTCTGCCAGTTTTACGAATCGCTCTATAAGCCAGCTACTATTGGTATTAGCCATAATAACAATAAGACCTAGCTTTGAGACAGGTCTCTAACACGTTTGTCTATTCGGTTTATTTCTTTTTTTTTTTTTTATGCTGAGGCAATTGGGGTTAAGTGACTTGCCCAGGGTCACACAGCTAGGAAATGTTAAGAGTCTCAGGCCACATTTGAACTCAGGTCCTCCTGACTTCAGGACTGTGTGCTCTATCCACTGCACCACCTAGCTGCCCCTTTCGGTTTATTTCTTGACACTTAAGAAATATCTTAAGACTCTTATTGCAAAGTATTTGGCAATCTGCATTGGAGAAGAGATTTTCCTCACTGGTGTGTTCCTTGCACCAAAAACAAAATAAACAAAAAAACCCACAGATCTGAACAAAAATAAAATAAAGAACTTACTATGAGGAGATATCATCTCAACAAAAATAAGTCTGATGTAGAGCAGGAGAGAGAGAGGGTTAAAATAGGAAAAAAAAATAAAACCTGAAACATTGCTTTTCAACTTCAGATTTCAGAACAGACTTCTTCAAGGAGATAGTTTGAACTGAAGGAAGGAAGGAAACAAACATTTATTAAATGCCTACTGTATGCCAGACACTAATGCTGAGCATTTTACAATTGGTCCTCAGGATTATGCTGTTATTATCCCCATTTTACAGATGGAGAAACTGAGGCAGATAAATGATAAGTAATTTTTTTCAGGGTTACCCAGCTAGTTAATGTCTGAGGCAAGATTTGAATTCATGTCTTCCTACTTTCGGGAGAGTTAGAATTTTCACAGAGTTTCAGCACTAGAGAATAACAATATTAACAATAACAATAATGATAGCTTTTACCTAGTGCTTTAAAATTTGCAAAGTACTTTAAAGATTTTGAGACATTTAAGGTTTACAAAAATCCTATGAGCGAAGTTACATATCACACAGATGAGGAAATACAGGCATAGAGGAGTTAAGTGACTTATTTAGGATCACACGGAAAATGAGTATCTGAGACAAGATTTGAACTCAGGCCTTCTGGACTCCAAGTCTTGCATTTTATCAGTCCACCATCTGGAATACCCAGTCCCAAAGCTCAAGGATTGTTTTGAGGTTGAGATCAAGGGTCAGTGTGTTGTTCAGAATTCTTTCTTTTTATCAATTATATCCCCAGTGCTTAGCACGGTGCCTGACATGTAGTTGGTACTTAATAAGTCTTTATTAAATGACTGGGTTTTGCTTAGTATAGGATATATGAAACAATAGAGAGAGATTTTTGGAGGGGCCTTGAATGCCACACTAAAGAATTTATATATTGATGATTTTTTTTTTAGTTTTGTCATACTCATTTTAAAATCTTTTTTTTTAATTTTTCAAGCTTTTTATTTTTAAAACATATGCATGGATAATTTGACAACATTGACCTTTGCATAGCCTTATATTTCAGATTTTCTCCTCCTTCCCCCATCCCCTTGCCTAAATGGCAAGCAATCCAATATATGTTAAACATGTTAAAATATATGTTAAATCCAATATGTATAAACATATTTGTACAATTCTCTTGCCGCACAAGAAAAATCAGATCAATATCTTGATGTTTAATTGTTTCAGTCATGTCCAATTCTTTGTGACCTTATTTGGGCTTTTCTTGGCAAATATACTAGAACGATTTGCCATTTCTTTCTCTAACTTATTTTACAAATGAGGAAAGGAGGCAAACAGGGTTAAGCAACTTGTCCAGCTAGTATCTAGGACTGCCTATGAACTCATGGAGTTGAGTCTTCTTAACTATAGACCCAGTGCTCTATCCACTGTGCCATAGGTAATAGTGAGCCACTGAAGATGTCTGAGGGAGGAAGCAGCATGGTAATACCTGTGCTTTATTTCTAATAAGCATTATATTGGAAGAAAGGAGGATATTTGGAGACAACCAGGCTCAAACTGGAAAACCTCCATCCTTCCTGCTGCGAGGGAATTTAGGGATGTGGGTGTAGAGGAACCTGTCATTTCCCAGAAGGACAGGCTGATCCCAGAGGCAAGTAGAGGTGAGGAGGTCATTGGGACTGAATGAAAGCTACTCAGGGGTCTTGTTTTAGTTCCCATCCCAGGGGTCTTGGCTGACCCCGCCATTGTCTTGAGGGGCCAGGAATGACGGGGAGAGGGGGCAGGGGACTGAGGGAGGGCCACAGGAACCAGCTGCAGAGGGAGCAGGGCCTGATTCATCATTTGGTGACTCTGGCCTTCAGGAAACAGGCAGTAACGACAATCAGATTGACTTAGCCCTGAGCTCTCAAGCTTGGCAGTTCTCATTTGTGGGGTCAGGTTCCGGGGGTTTCCTGCCCAAAGAATGGTGGCCTTGTTCTTTTGTGTTCCTCCCCCAGCTGAACCACTGGCCTTTTCAAGGGGAGCAGAAAGTATGATGGATAGGGATTCAAATAAAGTGCCTACTGTGTGCCAGATTGGGTGTGCCAGACAAAAAATGAGACATTTCCTGATCTCAAGGAATATATGTTCTCTCTGGGAGAAGCAGAGTATATACATATAGATAAATACAAAGAAAATACAAGTAACTTGGGTGTCGGGAGGGCACCTATCATGGTTTCATGTGAGGAGTCATGTGAGCTGAGATTTAAAAGACCCAGGGTATTCTAAGAGGCAGCTATGAAGAGAGAGAGCTTTCTTGACATGGTGGCCAGTCGGTACCAAAAAGAGATGGGACATGGGATGGATGTCATAGATGAGGAACACAAAATTTGGATGGAAAATAGAAGTGATGAAGGGGAAGAATGTATAGTAAGGCTGGAAAGACAAGCTAGAATCAGATGGTGAAAAGCTTTATTTTTATTTTTAGAGCTTTTTATTTTCATAACATATACATGAATAATTTCTCAACACTGGCCTTTGCATAGCCTTATGTTTTAGATTTTCCCCTCTTTCCCCGTACCCCCTCCCCTAGATGGAAAACAATCTAATATATGTTATGGCAAAACATATATTAAATTCAATATGTATAAACATATTCATACAATTCTCTTGTCGTACAAGAAAAATCAAATCAAAAAGGAAAGTAAATGAGGGCAGCTAGGTGGCGCAGTGGATAGAGCACCAGCCCTGAAGTCAGGAAGACCTGAGTTCAAATGTGGTCTCTAACACTTCCTAGCTGTGTGACCCTGGGCAAGTCACTTAACCTCAATTGCCTCAGCAAAAAAAAAAAAAGCGGAAAAAAAAGAAAAAAGGAAAGAAAAGTAAATGAGTAAGAAGAAAATGTGTAAGCAAATAACAACAAAAAGAGTGAGAACAATATGTTGTGGTAATCCACACTCACAAGTCCATTGGAACTGGTCTGAATCATTTCATTGTTGGAAAGTCACAGTGAAAAGCTTAAGGTGCCAAACGGAAGAGTTTACATCTTTCCATATGGACAATAGGGAGGCAATGAAGTTTCTTGAGCTGGACAGTGGAATAGTCAGATTCATGCTCTAGGTAGGAGGAACTTAAGTTTCCTAATCTGAAAAATGGGTATAGTAATGGAATTTGTTGTAAGAATTCAGTGTATAGAAATGTTGCGTTACTGTTATCTGGTGATCTCCATCCTATCACCCACCATTACCTTTTTCTCCTATTCAACAGAAAAATAATTGGTGAAGGGCAGTTAGGCTCCACAGTGGTTAGAGCACCATAGTTCAAATCCAACCTCAGATAATTGATACTTACTAGCTATGTGAGGCCCTAGGCAAGTCATTTAACCCCAATTACCTCACTAATAATAACAACAACAACAACAATAATAATAATAACCAGTGACAATTGCATAGTAAGAGGAAAAGGACTGGATTTGGAGGCAAGAGGATTTCTGGTGATTCCCAGCAGTTCTTCTCCTCTCTGGGCCTCAGTTTCCACATATGTAAATTGAAGATCATCTCTCCAGTTTCAAAAGTATCCCCTCAGAAAAGAAAACTAATTCTATCTCTTCTCCTAATTGATATCAGAACAAACTTACCACTTTAAAAAAAACTGATGGCCGAGGGATGAAGGGGATGTGGGAAGAATTGGGAATCTCTACCAAACTAACTGGGCAAGCTCCCATGATATGAGTCAATCAGTCAAAAAGCATTTCTTAAATCTGTGAGCATGGAGATGGGGGGAAGGGCAACCAGGATTACTCATCTTTTCCTCATCCCTGGGGAAATGCAGGTAGCCCCACAGGCCCCTAGAAAAATGCCCAGATGGGCTGCTGCCCTGTGGGAGGGACCAAGTTTAAGAAACGGGAAAGGAAGGAGCTTCCCATAGTCTTCAGAGGAAAAATAAAGGAACTGCTGTCACCAGACTCAAGTATTTACTTGGTTCAGAGAACCTGGGTTCAAATCTTGACCTGACTGGCTGGTCTTTGTGAGCTTGCTTTCTCATCTGTACAATAGGTATTCTAATATCCGCCCTATCCTCTCAACAGTTTTTTGGTAAAAATAGTTCTTTTTAAAACTGACAACGCCATGATGTTTTGAGGGAGGTCTTACTTGGTGCTTGTGGGCATTAAGTTTCAGGGCAAACTATTGGATAAGTAGCTTGTCTTCAGTCCCCTTCCCCTTGGTACAGTGGAAAGGACACTCACTATTCTGGGCCTCAGTTTCCCCATCTGTAAAAATGAGTGGGTTGGACTGGATTGGTCTCTGAGGCTCTTTCCATCTCTGCAGCTAAGGTTCTAGGGTCACTCCTCTTTTTGAAATATAATAGATTTTTTTTTCTGGAGGCTGTGCTGTAATCTACCCTGGGAGTGGATCCAGGGCCAGACAAGCCCCTCCATCCCACATGGAGTAGTAAAAACTGTCTTGGAAAGATGGAACCCGGTATCAAATTCTGGTTTCACCTCTTCCTGGCTAGATCACCTTGGGAAAAAAAATCACATCACCTCTGAGCCTCAATTTACTCCCCTGTAAAGTGGGTTTAATAACATTTGCCCATCCTATGTTACAGGACCAGGAGAAAAGTGCTCTGCAATCTCTAATCTCCATAAAAATGTGACTTCTTAAGATTATAGTTTCTGCCCTGGTTCTCTCTGGCAAAGACCTCCTCGGCTTGTTCTGGGCAGGGTGTCATGTCGCTGGTAGACCTCGGTGCCCAAAGCCCCCCCCCCCCAACCTCTATTCTCACTCTTGTTTCTCATTTCTTACTTCAGGGGGAGAGGGGCATGCCCGGGATGCCAGGAAGGCCAGGATCCAAGGTACCTTTCAGGATAATGAACTGAGCTTTGCTGATTTCCCTGCATTTCCCCCGCTCTCTCCCTTACTACCTGATCCCAGCTCTGATCCTAGCTTGCTGTGTATGTCCTTAAGCAGGTCAGTTTCCCATTTCTGTGCCTCAGTTTCCTCATGTGTTAAATAGACTTAATAAGAGATATAGCATCTCCCTTGTAGATGTATTTTGAGGAAATTATTTCCTATGCCCTAAAGCCTGCTAGAAATTGGAGCTAGTCATCCTTATCTCTTCCTCAGGGACCTCTCCTTGAAGGCTCTAGCTTGCATTCATCTGCCCCCTCACCCTTCCTTGATCTCTGAGGAAATCCCCAATGATCTGGCCTGATCATTTTTCCTAGCCTTCTCCTCCTTCCTTCCTCTCAACCCTGGCATCCTGTGTAACCTTTCTGAGAAGAGCAAGAGCTCTTGATTAACTAGTTGCCATCTCTCTTCTGCCCAGAATCCTTCCCAGGGATTCCCATGCTCAAATCTCCTCATTGACAATACTATGAATCACCCTGAGACTTGAAAAACCTGATAGGTTTTTCTTTGTGTCTTTGAGCTGGGGCAGAGGGATAGCCAGGGCTCCCCTAAGAATCCTGCCCTGGATTTGTTTTATGGCACCCTCTTGCCCCTAGTGGACCCATATACAGGGCACCTCACCTTGCTCCCACCCCTGGCCGGTGAAAGAAGGACAGACTGCCTAGGTGACCCAGCTTTGAGAGAGCAGAAGAGACAGGGCTTAAGGGGGCACCTGCATGCTGTGAGTGTGATACTGCTTTTTTTGTCTTTCTTCTTCTTCCCATAAATGTCCTTGTCTTTTCTCTCTGTCAGGGGGCTCCAGGGACAGCTGCCTTTGGGATGAAGGTCAGTTTGATTTTAACTTAATCTGGAAGGGGCAGGATCAGAAGCAGTGCTAGGATAATGTGGGCAAGGAAAAATGACAAAATCCTCAAAGCTGTGAATGAACTCAAATCCCAGCAAACCCCTCACTTCCTAGGTGACTTTTGGCTTTCCCATATTCTCTTTCTGTGCCTCAGTTTCCTCATCAGTAAAATGGGAATGGTAGCACTTGTTCTATCAGCCTCTCAGCCTGATTGAAGGGAAAGAATACTACAGTTGGAGTTCAAATCTAGTGTGCCACCTGGGTGATCCTGGGCAAGCCGCTAACTTTTCTGCCTCAGTATTCTTAACTGTAAAAAAGGGTTAATACCAGTACCTGCCTCTCAAGGTTGTTATGAAGATCAAATGAGGTAATATTTGTAAAATGCTTTGCAAACCTTTAAAGTGGTATATAAATACTACTGGTGGTATTAAGTTGTCTCAGTCATGTTCTACTCTCCCCATTTGGGGTTTTCTTGGCAGAGATAATGAAATGGTTTACCCTTTCCTTCTCCAGCTCATTTTACAAATGAGGAAACTGAGGCAAGCAGGATGAAGTGACTTACCCAGGATGATGATAGAAGCTTTTGTGCCTTAAATTTGCCAAGTGCTTGTGAATGTTCTCTCATTTGGTATACATTCATCCAAATAGGACCCCTACCTCCTCCTCTCCTCTCCCATGCACACCTCCTCCTCAGCACTCTTTGCAGATGATAGGATGATATACTTAGAGCAGCCTAGAAAATCACCCCAAAACCTACCTGAAACAATTCACAGCTTTAGCAAAGTTGCAGGATATAAAATAAACCCACACAAATCATCAGCATTTCCATATATCACTGACAGAGCCCAGCAACAAGAGAGGTAGAAAGAGAAAATCCATTTAAAATAACAGTAGGCAAAATAAAATATTTGCTTGTCTACCTGCCAAGACAAACCCAGGGACTATATGAACACAATCACCCCTCCTCCTCCCTAATCCACCAGACTCCTAGTTAGGCTGACCCTCCCTCAGGGATCCCACACCTTCCATGATGCTCTTTCCAGGCCTGATTTCCCAGCAGCCCTGCATAATCCCATAACAGAACTGTGCCTATGGAAACGGTCCTGGTGGTCCCTCCCACTAAAAGGGTGCTGCTGCATGTGGAATCAGAGGACTCAGGTTCAAATTCTGGCTCTCTATTTAGTATGAGTGGGAATTTGGTGGCTGCATCACTTTGCTTTGGAGAATGTCAAATTCATCCTCCATATGATGAGCAATTTGGGACTGGAAAATCTCAGCTGTCTATTCCAGCTCTAAATCCATGACACAATCGTTGTCCTGCCCCTGCAAGGAGAACTGGGGTTTCCAAAATAGGAACGTAAATAATGGGAGGCAATAAAGATGAATTACTTCAGTGTTGTTTTCCCATTTTGAAAATCATTCAGCCAAGGCAAGGAGGATTTTGGGGGGAGATGGGGAAGAGGGGACACCAGTCAGCCCTGTAATTTAATTACCACAGATGCAGATTCACACTTTGCCCATAACTTCGAGCCCCAGAAAGCCCTGGGGCAGGGGAGTGGTTGAGATGTTTGTCCATGGTCACCCAGGTAGCATGTGTCAAAGTCAGGATTTGAACTCATTCCAAGATGATCCAGTGACTCCCTGGGCGTTGTTCTGAAAGGACAGGGTGTTCTCTGCCTCTGCCTCTGAATTTGTTTCCCTTTTCTTCTTCATTCCTTATTTTTCCATCTTTCCTGCTCAGAGTGAACTACAGTTCCCTGAAGCCAAGGTCTTGCTATGGCTGGTTCAAACTTCCTTGGCAGGGCTGCCCTCACTACTACAATTGCCCAAGGCTTTTTTGTTCTTTCCCAGTATCCTAGTGGGCAAGAGTGGGCGCCAGTGGCAAAAGATGCTTAGTTCTGTAGCTCTGGTTCTCTCCATCAAAGGCTCCTGGCAGTGGACACACCCATTTTTCTACCTCATCTCCTGCAAACCCATTGAGCTCTTATGGCCACTGATCCACCCACATATGGCCTCCAACTCATCATCATGGTAGCTGCTTCTTCCTTCTACTCTTCTCCCTCTACTTTTCTCTGTTGCCAGAAAGGTATCATTTCCCCCCAATTACCACTCCTTCCAGCCCTAGTTCCTGTGTGTAACCCTGCTGGGAGTAGCATTTGGGTAAAGGAACTCAAAAATCATCCCAATTTCTCCTGGCCCAGGCTCTGCTCCTTCTGGCTTTCCCTACTTCTCATCTTGGAATGCCAGATCTGGACTCAGAGGACCTGGGTTCAAATCTAGCCTCAGCTACTTACTACCTAGGTATGATTTTGGACAAGTCACTGTCATTCTTCAAGACTTAGTTTCCTTTTTCTCTACAGAATAAGAGGATTAGATTAGCTCAGAGGATCTTCGTGTTTTGTGTGGGCATGTGATGAATCTCTTTGGTGAAACCTGTGGGCTCTTCTCAGAATTCTGCTTGTGAATATTTAAAATGAGATGCATGGGGTTGCCAAGCAAACCATTTATACTGAAATTAACGTCATTTTTTTTCTGTTCCAAGCTCACAGACCACTCACAGATCCGTTCACAAATGTCTTGAGTGTCCACTGACCCCAAATTAAGAATCCCTGAATTAAAGTGTTTCTAAGGGGCTTGGATTAAATATGGCAAATTGGGAAATCCTTGCCAGGTTCAGGAGTACCCTTCCCTGGGTACTAATGGTGGTCAGGGATCCAAAACATGGTGAGAACAAGTCAAAATGGTGAGTTAGGCACATACATGGATCTTGGAGCTGAAAGGGCCAGAATGCAAACAGGTTCACATAGCCCATCCACAAGCATTTCTTAAGTCCTACTATGTGCCAGGTACTGCTCCAAGCTCAGAAAAAAACTCCTGCCTCAAGGAACTTATCTTCTCATGAGGAAAGCAATGTATCAAAATAGGCAAGACAAACACAGAATAAATGGAAAGGTGGCCTAAAGAATTTGCCTTAGGATTTAGAGCCGGGGTAGGGAGCCTATTTTCCCCTGCCAAGGACCATCTGGATATTTAGAACATAATTCTCGGGCCATACAAAATTATCATCTTAAAAACTCAAGCAGTGGGAGGTTTCTGTACCTAGCTTTCAGCTCATCATTGCCTATGGTTGCCTTAGCAAATGCTTTCCTGAGCCAGATATTCCCTACCCCAAATTTAGAGTTACAAGTGATCATTGAAGTCAACTGATCCAACAATTGTTTGTTCTTCTATTCTAGAACAAACTAATTTTACAAAGGAAGAAACAGACCTAAAGAAAGGAAAGTGATATTTGTCTAAAAATCACATAGCTACTGTGGTAGATTTGAACACAGGACCCCAGTTCTCTGTACATTGTACCAAGCTCTAATACAAGAGATCTTTCAATTTGCCCCTTCTAGTTGGCCTCTGTTCAGTTTTGTTTTGTTTTTTTTTTTTGTTGTTGTTGTTATGGTTTTTTTTTCTGAATCCCTTTCAGCTGGAGAGCCCTGCCCCTGTCTTCATTATATGTAAATGGGTTTTAGGAGGTTACAAGTTCGATGAATCATAGGATCACTATTGGCATCAAAAAGAACCTTAGACTCCAACCCCTTTTTAAAGTTGGGGAAACTGAGGCCCAGAGGGGCCAAGTAACTTAAGGTCACATAAGACATGAATCTGTGAGGTAGGATTCAAACCCAGCTCTTCCTGACTTCAAGTCCAAAACAGTATCCACTATGCCCCCCATAACCCTATCATGACCTTTGACTACACAACTAGAGACATAGAGCCTGGCATAAGGAAAATCACAACATGCTGTCCTCCACCTTGGTCAGACCGTATTTAGAGTACGGTATTATATTTTGCTGTCAAATGTCAGAAGGAAAAGAGGAAGGAAGGAAGAAAAGGGAGGAAAGAAAGGAGGAAGGAAGGAAGGAATTGAGGGAGGAAGGAAGGAAGGGAAAAGGAAGAGAGGAAGGAAGGGAAGAAGGAAGAAAGGAAGGAAGAAAAGGAGGAAAGAAAGAAGGGAGGAAGGAAAAGAGAAAGGAAGAAAGAAAGGGGAGAAGGAAGGGAGAGAAGGAGGAAGAAAATGAGGAAAGGAGAGGGGAGGAAGAAAGGAAAGGAAGGGGAGAGGGAAGAAGGGACAAAGGAAGAGAGAAGGAAAGAAAGAAAAAAATTAAGGGAGGTAGGGAAAATGAAGGGAAAAAGAGAGGGAAGAAGGGAGAGGGGAGAAAAGAAGAAAGGGAGGAAGGAAGAAAAGAAAAGAGGGAGGAAGGAAAAAGGAAGGAGGGAAGGAAAGAAAGAAGAGAGGGAGGAAGGGAGGGAGGAAGGGGGAAAGAAGAAAGGAAAGGAGAAATGAAGAGAGGAAGGAAGGAGGGAAGAGAAAGGAAAAGAGGGAGGAAAGAAGGAAGAAGGAAAGAAAGGAAAGGAGGAAAGGAGAGGAGGACAGAGAAAGAGAGATAGGAAAGGATTAAGCACCTATTACAGTCTGGCAGGCACGGTACTAATAAGCCAAAAGAAATCCCTGCCCTCAAGGAGCTTACTTTCTAACTGGGGAACTGAACCCCAAAGGGAACTGAAAAGAAGTTAGAGAAGGGAGAAATCGGTTGGAGGAACCTGGGCTGTTTAACCCATAAAAGAGAGGACTAAAGGGACCCACCACCCCTCCACACACACACACACACACACACACACACACACACACACACGGCTGCTTTCCACGAAGTGAAATCTGTGAGGGACAGGAGAGGGTCCCCGTCCTCAGTTTAGGCCTGAGGCTCGAAATAAGATCCCAGGGATCTTGGGGATCGCTGCCAGGAGGCAGATTTAGACTTGAGGGAGGGGGAGAACTTGCAGAGAACGGTCTGAGTCGCCAAGGGAGGGCTCGGCGCCGGGGCTCGGGGGCCAGCAGGCTGGCTGGTCTCCCAGCAGAGACGCCCTGCACAGAGCTGCTGCCCGGCCAGCGGCCTTGGGGCCGTTTCCTTCCGAGGGCGCTGTGGACGCTGGGCCTCCTTGGCTCCCTGGGGCGTGGGGTGGGCCCCTGCGTCTGCCTTCTGACCCGTGACTCTCTCTTCTTGCCTTGCCTCAAAGGGAGAGCCTGGAGCTGCGGGAATGCCGGGGCCCCCAGGTTTGCCAGGGAAGAGGGGGCAGAGGGTAGGACACTGCGTGTGGCTCATTTCCCCCCGCCCCTCCCTGCCTCCGAGCGTGTGCCTCCCTCCCCACCCACGTAGGACGTCGGACGTGGATGGGACCTCCGCGTGTGTGCATGTAGCCCCGGGAAGGGGAAGTAAGAGCCAAGCTTGGCGAGTTCCGAGCGCGGACAGCATAGATGCCCTGCGCATCTCTGCTTAGCGTTACCCGACTTCCTTGGGAGCTATTTATTGCCCAGGGGAAGGAAGAAGGCAGGAGGAAGTGGTGTGTCCTTCCGTGCCCTCGGGCACTGCCATCCAGGGGCTCCCTTCTCCCCTCCAGCTGGCAGACTTGCCGAAGGCAAATTCCCTTTTCTCTGACCTTCGCCCACTTTAGGGGGACAGGGCCAATTTGGCATTTCCCAGCTGTGTGACCCTGGGCAAGTCACTTACCCCCAATTGCCTCAGCAAAAAAAGAAAAAAAAAAGCAGGTATGGAAGAGAATGGCTTGAGGTGTGGAGCTGTGTGTGCTAGGTTTTATTGTCAATGCAGAGTGGTGGAAATATGGGATGGAGAAGACCTGAATCCTGCCTCCAGCACGGGTACACCCATAGACAAGGAACAGCCTCTTTCTGAGCCTCAGCTTACTCATCTGTGAAATGGACATGGCCACACTTCTCATATCTATCTCAGGGAGATTCTGAGCTAAATTTTTCCAAATCTTTTTTTTTCTTCTTATTTTCTTTTTTTAATTTTTTTAATTTTTTTTGTTTTGTTTTTTAACTTTTTCCAAATCTTAAAGCACTATAGAAATCTGGTAGAATGAAAGCCCCTCAAGAGTAGGGACTGTCCCTCTCAAATATGGTACCCAGTCTGTCACCTAACACAGTGCCCAACACATAGTAGGTGCTTAATATCTATTTGTTTATCAATTATAGAAACAGGAGTTGTGATATGGAAACTATTATTATTTCCTAGAATCATACTGTTCTGAGTGCCTTTATGCATTCAGAAAAGACCATTTGATACCCCTTAACTGCGGGGATCAAGAGCCCCCAAGGGTCTTTCCTAGAACATGGAATATGCTTCTTCGAGAGCTCTTTTGTCAGTATAGACCTGCTTCAACTCATTGGCACCAAGCCCCAGACAAGGGATAATAAAAATTAAAACTAAAAGGTCCCTTAGAAGCTGTAAAGAACAAGTCACTCATTTTACAGATGAGGAAACTGAGACCCAGAGAGGCTGAGTAGCTGCCCCAACCAAGTTCACACAGATAGCAAAGACTGAAGGCAAGTTTTGAACTCGAACCTGTGGTTTCAATGCCCTTTTCATCTCACCATCTTTGCTCAGAAGATGCCCAAATGATAGAATAGACAGTTTGCTCTTCACAAACGGCATCTCAAGGGAGTCGCTATTCACAAGGCAGTGGCCCATGATGATGGGCTGGGAGTCATGAGTGCTGGTACCATGGCTCAGCTGGCAGGTAGAGGTCAAAGGCCAACTCTAAAAACTGTGGGTAGATGTCAGAGCATGAAGCCTCAGAGGCTTCTGGGGAGGAAAGTCAAATCCTTTGGGAGGACTCTCCAAGTACAACCACATTTGACCTCCTAACCTACCTGCATTTTTCCTCCAGGGTGAGAAGGGGAGTTCTGGTACTCCAGGCCTGCCTGGATTCCTGGGCCAGAAGGTCTGTAACTGGTTCTGACGGGGTAGGGTGGGGAAGGGGAGAGGGGAGATCTTATCAGAAACCTGGCTCAGTACTGGTGAGAAGTAAGCATTTAATGCATGCTTGTTGGTCAATTGGTTGATTGTTCATCACCCACAGGAGACATGGACATTATTGGGTGGCATTCTATCAGGTCAAAAGGACTAGGGCGGGGGGCCTTGATTCTAATCTAATCAGTGAAGCAGGGAATGGCAGGGAATTTGAAAAACTCAATTTAATTCAACAAGCTTTTATTAAATATTATGTGCCAAGTCTTTTCCTGGGCCCTAGAGATACAATAAAAAAAAATCATTCAATCATTAACAAGTATTTATTAAGTGCATACTTAAGTACTCAAAGCACCCGTGCTAGGAATAGAAATATAATAAATGAAGCAATATCTGCTCTGAAGGAGCTTAAGTTCTCATGGGAGACACAACAAATGCATGTAGGAGTATATAGAGAATAAATATGAAAAGAAGGAATCTAAGTAATTAGGTACCAGGCAAGTAGGAAAGGAGGATACTGGGATCTGGTAGAAGGTGCTCCTTGAGCTGAGCCTTGAAGGAAGAGAAGGATTCCCTGAAGCAGAGGTGAGGACTGGTGAATTCAGACATGGCAGGTAGTCAGAAAAAAAGTCAGGAAGACAGAGGACAGCATGTCTATCATTCATGAGGAAAGGAGAGATGGCTAGATGTCAGAGTTTGGGAGGGGGAATGATGTATGAAGAGTTGAAGAGGATAAGATGGGGCCAGGTTGTGAAGGGCTGTAGAAATTAAATGGGAATAGGGGGAATATACATACATATATGCATGCATGTACACATGCATACACAGATGTGTAGATATGCATATAGATAGATAGGTAGGATATGATAGATAGATAGATAGATAGATAGATAGATAGATAGATAGATAGATGATAGATAGATAGATGTGTGCACATACATTTTGGGGGAAAGCCACTATAGTTTATCAACAAACAGAGAAAAAAGGAGTGTCCTCCATCTATGGAGAAAGTTACAAAGGCATAAAAAACAGATGAAGTTGAGGAATGGTAACTTGTGTAATTTGTATAGAAGATAAAGTACATAAGTAGGCAAAATTTAAAAGAAGATAGGAAAAGTCTGTGCATTAAATGCCAGATTGATATGTTTGAATTGTAGCTTAGAGGCTATTGGGAGGCAGTGATGCCAAAAAAAAAATGTCATGGTCAGAAAATTTAGAAACTGTCATGGGGATCCTTGATAGATCCTTGACTAAATGGGGCTATGCAAGCTCAGAGAGATAAATTTGTAACCACTTCCTGATCCAATTTTTGTAGACCCACCTTCTGATAAGTATTCCCCCAACTCTAATGATTTTTTCATTTTACGGTTGCTTCATTGCTCCTTCAAATCTTTCTTCCCTCTAGCCTTGCAGCCCAAGGCGTACAAACCCTATGTCCATTTAAGAGCCCACAGTATTGGACTAGACTTCATCGTTCTCCCCCATCCTTCCCTCTATATCCCCCTAAATCCTCTGCTCTCTCATTCTCCTGTGACATTCTGCACTGGCAATGACAATTCTGCATCTTCAACAGGGAGAGAAAGGGGATGCAGGCAATGCCATTGGAGGAGGACGAGGGGAACCAGGGCCCCCAGGGATACCAGGACCACCAGGACCAAAGGTGAGTTTTGCCATAAGAACAGACTCCTCAGAAAGGGCAGTTTTCCCTCAGCCCTTCTCCATGGTGTAGCTCCTACTGAGGCTGCCCTTTTCTTTCCGCCCCTCACTCCCAACTGGAGCTTTTCTCAATAAATCCCACAACCTGAGATACCCAAAGACCCAAAAACTTTTCCAGCTCAAGTAGTTTCTTCTTTTAAAGAGCCATGCAATTGTACCAGCAGAAGGATCCTTGGATCTTCAGTCCAGTTCCTTTATTTCATAAAAAAAAGGAAACAGGACTGAAAATGGAAATGAGGTACCCAAGATAAAACCTACACAACCTCCTTTAGTCACCCTGGCTGATGGTTTATCACCCAGATGGTCAGTTTCTTTCTTCTCATGATACATTCAGCAATATTTATGAAGCCTTTATTTTGTCCAGACCAATATGCCAGGCGCTGAGGTCAATAATTGAGGTGAGGTGTGACCCCTGTTCTTGGCAGTGCTGAAGAGCACAGTATGAAAGTAAGATGTAAACACAGAAAAACTATAATATCTTTTCTGAGACAAGTTAAATAGTAGCAAGCACTGGACTCTGAGTCAGGAAGAACTGGATTCAAATCCCACTTCAGTCATTTAGTAGCTGTGTGACTCTAGGTAGTCACAGTAACTTCTCTGTGACTCACTTTCCTCATCTGTAGAATGGGATTGTCTCTAACATCTCTTGCAGCTCTAAATCTATGAATTTAGGATTCTAAATTTATGCATAAAGGAACTTTCCCTGATCCTAAATCAAGGCTATTCTACTTCCTTAGCATCTTGAACTACTCTGCCTCCCCTTATCTCTTCTCATTTTTTCCAGGGAGAAGCTGGCACCAGTGGCCAGACTGGGCCTCCTGGGAGGCAAGGAGATAAGGTACACAGAAGTCTGGGGACTCTCACTAGTGGTCATATGAGGGAATCTGGCCACAGAGTGGCTACCCCCAATGCATAGGCCAAAGATGAAGGTCCTGGACATGGGCCTTTCCCCTCTTAGGATAATTCTGTATGGCTCACCAAAGACTTCGGACCTCATGGACTAATTGTGTTGGCCAAATAATATCATGGGTATAAAACATTGAAATCTGAGCTTTTTATCAATATGCTTCTTGCTTCATTGGTACATGACTCAGCCTGACTGCTATAGAGTGTTTGGTAAGTTGGTATCAGGTTGGCGTTTGAAGTTTGATTGGGGGGGGGGTCTTGCAGTTTTTTGGACCAGACCTGTAATTTATTAGTATGGAAGAGTCTTGGTGAGAAAGCTGCCTTTAATGATATATGTTGTCTGACTCTTGTGCCGTAAAAGGTTGGCTAGGGCACTGACAGTTTGAGTGACTTGCCCAGGATCCCACAGTCAGTATGTATGAGAAGCAAGCAGCGTTTCCTGGCTTATTAGCCAATCAGAGGACTGGAGAAGGAAGCTCTTATCTTCCCATTTTACAAATAAAACCCAGCCTCATGGGGGAAATACTCCCCATAATACCCTAGGACATCATTGGCACAGCTAGGAATAGCCTTCTGGCACCCCCTGATGCTCTGACCCTGTGGGCAAGTAAGCACCCTAATATTCCTCTACCCATGGGTTTCACTGTGCTTTGGTTGTGTTACAGGGAGAAATTGGAGCCCCTGGAGAACAGGGACCTGCCGGCCCCAAGGTGAGAACAGTTCTCCGCCAACTGCTTCCTGCTGGGAGCTCTCAACTGCCATAATGTTTAAAGGCTTAAAAATGATGGGGTAGAGAGAAAGGAAGGACAAGAAGACCCAGATTGGTTGGTTTTAGAGGCCACTTTGCAGAAGCCTCTCTGGAAGCTCCAGATTTCCCTAGCAGAATCCTCTTGGAAGAATTCAGAATTCCTTCCTGGGAGCCTCTCTGAGGACTCTAAAATGCCCTGGCAGAATACTGTCTGGAGCCTGTCTGGGAGATCCAGAATGCCCTCCTGGGAGCCTCTTTGAGGATTCTAGAATGTCCCAGCAGAATAGTGCCCAGAGCCTGTCTGGGAGATCCAGAATTTCCTGGTAGCAGCCTCTAGAATTCCCTTGAGGAAGCCTCTCTTGAAGCTGCAGAATTTCTTCCTAAAAGCCACTAGGAGCTTCAGAATTTCTTCCTGGAATCCTTTCTGGAGGATCCAGAATTCCCTCAAGGGAGCCTCGTCTCCCAGGCTAGAACAGGAAATTCCCTTGACACACCACTTGTGTTAGGTTTGCTTGATCCAAATTCCATCACGCCATGACAGCTCCAGAAAACACTGTCCCAGGTGCCCAGCTCTAGGGCCTGAGGACAGTTTGCTTCTTATGTCCCACACATGAAGACCAAGTGCCGGGCAGCTCCAGACATCTTGATCAGGAAGTCTGATTTGTTTTACAGGGTGCCAAGGGAGAGCCGGGCAAAGGAGAAATGGTGGATTACAATGGAAACATCAATGAAGCTCTCCAGGTGAGAGGTCCATCCAGTATCTCTGCTCCAGGTCCTTTCCCCTGCTTAGCCTAAATGGACTCCCTGCTTCCCTTGACCTCTGTCTTCCAAAGCTCTCATCCTCCATGACCCAAAAAGTACCAAAAGGGGAACTCAGAGTCAGAGATCATGGCGCTGGAAACCACGTTGGTCATTAGGATTCTCTACAAAGGGAAAAGCCCAATAATGGGTGGTTTGGGCAGGACATTTCCATAGCTGCCAGACTATTAGGTCGAGTCCCTTGCTGCTCCCTTCACGTTCCCCTTCCTTCCCCATCCGAAGTGTCATGGCTCCAAGTCATGCTTAAAATTGGGCAAAAATCCTTGGATTGCATGCAGATCAAAGCTCTGTGTTCAAATTTTGGCTCTGCTGTTCACTATCCATATGGATTTGGGCTTTTCTTCTCTCCTTCATAAAATGGGGAGACTGGATGAGATACATTGTCTTGCTTATTCTGAATGCAACTGGTCTGTAGGCACTCCAGGATATGGACAGAAAGCATAAATCAAGATTTTCTGGTGCCCTGTGATCACTAAAACAAATAAGGGGGCCCTGTTTTCTTCAGTGCAGGCTGAGACATTGCGATTTTTCTCAAATCGAATGGTATTTTAAATGTGCTAGTAATGACTATATATTTTTTAAAGATGTGAATCCTTTTATAAGAATAATTACTTTGTAAGGCAATCACTGCTCTCGTTTAGAGAAGGCTAGAAAGAATACAGAATTAGAAGATCTGGGTTCAAGGCTCTTCTTGGCTGCTAATACTTGGGGACTTTGGAAAAAATTTTCCTGATAAGCCTCAGGCTCCTCGTCTCTAAAAATGACAAGATTCAGTTGGATGGTCCCCGAGATCATTTTTGTAGGTCCGGGCTTTCTTTTATGGGGTTGGCTTAAAAATGGGCATCTGTGCCTGGAAATCTGAATCCTGCAAGAAGGGGAGGAGAAAAGAGAGAATGTGGACCACCAGAAAGTCTCTCTTCACTTGATGAGATGGATCAGAAGCTTGCCAACCCAATCGTGCCCACTAACTCATCATTTGTACTGAGAGATGCTTGGGTTCAAATCCTACCTCTGACTATTACCAATTGCATTAGCTTGGGCAAACCACTTAATTTTCCTGAAGGTCAGTTATATCATCTGTAAAATGAGGGGGTTAGAAATGATCCCTGAGGTCCCATTCATGGCTTGGACTCTGTCTCTTCTCTGTCTCTCATTCTCTCTCTGTCACTTTGTCTCCATCTCTCATTCTTTCTGTCTCCTCGCCCCTGTCTCTCATTCTCTCTGTCTCTGTTTCTCTGCCTCTTTCTCTGTCCTTCTGTCTCTATGTGTGTGTGTGTGTGTGTGTGTGTCTATTTTTGCCACCTCTGTCTATCTTTATCTATATCAGTCTGTCTCTCTGCCTCTGTTTATGTCTCTGTGTGTGTCTCTATCTCTGTTTGTCTCTCTGTCTCTCTTTCTCTCTGTCTCTGTCTCTCTCTGTCTCTCTCTCTCTCATACACACACACACAAACACTCACACACACATACACAATTTCACACATCAAAGAAACCATTGGTGCTTAAACTCTAAGCATCCTTGGTAACCAAGCTCTCAATCTCTAGTCCCCTCAGGTACCAACAGCCAGCTCCTCACACTTATTTCCTTGATGAATCCCAGCATCAGGGGAATAATCCTGATACTTTCCCTGATGGGGATAAAGAGAATCACATTTTAAATTTTATTATTTCTTTTCAGTTAACCAGAATTCATTTTTTTCTCTTCTCCATCTCACCTCCACCAAATGAACAAAGAAAAGAGAAAAACATGTTAAAACCTTGGAATTAGGCTCAAGCATAGTCAAACAAGCAAAGTGAATGCCCACATAGGCCACGTTCAAAAATATAGGAAAGAGAATCGTTCTTGCTACAGGCAGCTGGCACAGCTGCCTTGGCTCTGGTAGCATCTGTGATCTTCAGCTCCAACAAAAGGAGCCTGATATCCCCATTTGGAGGACTCTGACAAAAAAAAAAACCTTGAAGTGGTGGGGGAAGGGGTGCCTCATACATGAGAGCTGCATGCAGCAGACAAAATGTAAGAGTTAGAGACAGGGGGGGCAGCTAGGTGGCGCAGTGGATAGAGCACCAGCCCTGAAGTCAGGAGGACCTGAGTTCAAATCTGATCTCAGACACTTCCTAGCTGTGTGACCCTGGGCAAGTCACTTAACCCCAATTGCCTCAACAAAAAGAGTTAGAGACAGGGATCCACCTCTGATTCTGGATATATGACTCAGGGCAAGTCTTAAACCCTCTAAGCCTCAGTTTCCTCAACTGTAAAATGGCCTCTAAGGCCCCATTCAGCTCTGGATCAAGGATTCTGTGACTTCCAAAGATTACTGAGTAACAGGTGAAATATTCCCATTTAAGACTGCATCTCACAGCTCTATCCTGAAGTCTTATTAGAAAAGTAACCTAGGGGCAGCTAGGTGGCTCAGTGGATAGAGCACCAACCCTGAAGTCAGGAGGACCTGAGTTCAAGTCTGGTCTCAGACACTTAACATTCCCTAGTTGTGTGACCCTGGGTGAGTCACTTAACCTCAACTGCCTCAGCAAAAAAAAAAAAAAGAAAAGAAAAGAAAAAAAAGAAAGAAAAGAAAAGTAACCCAGACTCACTCCCCGCCATTATCACCCACACCAAGATTCTGGTCCTTGTCCCGCCAGCTGGGGTATTGTGATTGGATACATTTCTCAGGTGAGTCTTGATTTGCCCAACTGTTGACTCTGTGGTGGTTGCCTTGCAGGAGATCCGGACTTTGGCCTTGATGGTGAGTGCCCATTCTTTATCCTTGGATGAGTAGAGTTGCTCAGGGGTTGGCTTGGGGAGCAGCATCTGGTACCCATGGCTTCTTCTTCTTACCTTTGGCAAACTGTAACTAGTTTGGAGAGAGAAAACGATGACACTCTGGTTGTCGAAGTGCTGATGGGTAGACAACTAAAATCACAAAGAGAGATGAGACAGTGTGACCGTAAAGCCAGGAATCAAGAAGGAGCCTCCAAGGCCATGACCATGATCCACCCTGCCTGGTGTTCTATGGACATATGGCTAAATAGCCCCTGTTTGGGGAGATGATGAAGGCCAGGGTGCTGCTACTAAGTATGTCAGGAGATCATCATGTTTCTTTTTATGACTGGGTCTCATTATAAGTCTTCTATAAAATGCAGGGAGGAAAGGACAAAGGGAAGGGGAGAAAGAAGGTGTCAACTCTGTGATCTCTGAGGTCCCTCTCAGCTCTAACTTTTTAGGGCTCAAATGAAAGCAGCTCCCTTTGGTAACTTGGAGAAAGATAGCGTGATAAAGGAGGAGAGAAGTCCCAGCTCCAGAATATCTGTAGCAACACTCCATGACTTTCCTCCTTTCTATATAGTCTCATTTGGCCTTCGTTCTAAGTTTCAGCACCTAGATCAGTGCCTTGTATGCAATAGTCTGTCCTTAATTATGTGCTAATTAACCATCTCACAAGTCTTCATTATCTCTAGGAGGAAAAGAAGGGGAAGGAAGGGAAGGGGAGGGAAAGGCATAGAAGGGGAGGGGAGGAAAAGGTATGGAAGGGGAAGGGAGGAAAAGGTATGAAAGAAAAGGGAAAGAAGAAAAGGGAAGGGAAGGAAGAGAAGGGAAGAAAATGGAAAGGATGGAAAGGGAAGGGAAAGGAAGAAAAGAGAAGAGAGGAAGGGAAGGGATTGAAAGGGAAGGGAATGGAAAGGAAGGGAAGAGAAGGGAAGGGGGGAAGGGAAGGGAAAAGGAACAGAAGAGGAGGGGAGGAGGTGGGAGGGGAGTGGGAGAGGGGAGGAGAAGAAAGACAAAATCCAGTTAACTTCAGTTCACTCTGATTTTTTAAAATGTCTCTATGCCACATTAACAGTTGGGGTGTAAAGGAAAGAATACCAAATTTAAAATCAGAAGATCTGGCTTCAAGTCCCGGGCTTTGTCACCTGTATGACCCTGGGCAATTCTTATCATTTCAATGGATCTCAGTTGTCTCTGCTATAAAATGGAGAAAGACTAAATGAGCTCTAAGTCCTTTCCAGTCCTATGATTCCATGATGCTCTATGATATAGGTCAAAGTTCCTTCATCTCTAAAATGATGGTTTTGGACTGATGACCACTGAAATCTCCTCCAATTATAAATCAAGGGGGGCACACAGTGATTACTAAGTATCTTTTGACTGATGGAGGAACAAAAAAACAATGGTCAGGAAATATGAGCTATTGTAATTTTTCATGGAAAAACCTTATGCCTTATAATTCTCCTACCCAGTATTTATGAATTAAGATATTTTCAAAACTACTGCACATGACAGAATAGAATTCACCCTCCTTTGGTTCAATTAAAGATCTTATTTCCCATCCATCTTTTCCCCCTAGGGACCTCCTGGACTCCCAGGGCAAACAGGCCCACCAGGAGCTCCTGGTGTACCAGGACAAAAGGTAAGGCGTTTCTCCAGTTCTGGGGGGAATCCATCAAAAATTCCAGAAATCCCAGAATATCATTAGACTACAGCCACCTTCCTTCTCTTGTCTGATGTCTGTTTTATAATTCTCTCAGGTCCCACACCACCCCACTCCTATTCAGAGGATATAATCCTGTCATTCTCTCCCTTCTCATATATGCCCTATAATTCTCACCAATACCAGAAGTCCCTCATCCATTCATTAGACAGTCATTTTCCTCTGTCTGTCTTTTCTGCTATATAATTCTTTCTTTTTGTCTCAATTTCCCCTCCCCATTTATATTCCCTTTGGATTTTAATTATATTCTTTTGCAATCTGAGACAAAGTTGAGCTACTTCAGCTATTAACTTACCAATTCACCACAAAAAAACACCCATCAGTTCATTTTTTTCTCAGAGATAGGAGAAACCCAAGCCACTCTTTAGGGAAACCTTTAGAACTTAGGATGCTATTCAAAATGACAGCCCAGGGGCAGCTAGGTAGCGCAGTGGATAGAGCACCAGCCCTGAAGTCGGGAGGACCTGAGTTCAAATCTGGTCTCAGACACGTAACAGCTGTGTGACCCTGGGCAAGTCACTTAACCCCAATTGCCTCAGTAAAAAAGCAAAAAAAAAAAAAATGACAGCCCAAGCCAGTTCCCAACTTCACTAATCTATGGGGATTACTACCATGAAACATTTGCCCTCACATGGCAATTTAAAAAAAAAAAGAGTTGGAAAAGCTTTGAATAGAGTGACTTTTTATTGTTCTCCGCTTTAGGGGGAAATTGGTCTGCCAGGTCCTCCAGGACATGATGGGGAAAAGGTAAGCACACATCTCCAGGTTCATACAATGGCTCCCTGAGAAACCACCAAAAATGATTTCTAATTTAAGGAGACAAGAATAAACTGTGGAGACAAACTAGTATCTAAATTTGGAGACTTGAGGGAAGGTTGCTTAACCTCTCTCAGCTTTAGTTTTCTCATCTGTAGAATGGGAATTACAAAAAGGTCTGCTTCACAGAATTGTGTGAGGATCCAATGAAACTGTGTGTGTATGTGTATTGTTTTACAAACTTTAAAGTTCTAGGTAGACGTTAAATTATTTTTCTTGTCATTAGCACATAAAAGCAAGTCACTTGTATTTGCTTTAGGGACCTCGAGGAAAACCAGGAGAGACGGGCCCCCCTGGTCCCCAAGGACCACAAGGAAAGGATGGACCTCCAGGGCTAAAAGGAGAAAAAGGAAATGTGGGGACACCTGGAGAGAAAGGAGAAGCGGGACAAGTTGGATCCCCGGTAAGTTAGCAGAAATGATTTGTTGTCTTCTTTCTCCTCTCTTCCTACTGTTTACAGTAACTGCTTATGGGTGCACACTTTTAATATGTGCAATTAGAGAAACAGAACAGGGTGACCGAAAGTACCCTGAGGTTAGAGTCAAGAAACCCAGTTCAGAATTAAGACCTGTCACGGTCAGCTGAGGAATCTTGAGCTTCAGAAAGCTAAGCCTCAGTTTCCCCATCTGTAAAATAGGGATAATAATAGCACTTATCTCCTAGGTTGTAAAGCTCAAATGAGATCATATTCATAAAGTACTGAGCACAGGGCCTGGCATATAGTAGGTGCCAAATAAATGCTTGTTTCCTTCCTTTGAGATGGAAGTAACTTAGAAACTAAAAGATTCTATGTTTTATAACCTAATCTTCACATTTTCTTGTTGAGGAAGCTGAGACCCAGAGAGAAGGATTTGAATTCATATCCTCCCTACATTATTTCTTCTACCACACTGCTTGGACTAGGCTGTACCATAGTACACAAAACACTGAGCCTGGAATTAGGAAGACTCATCTTCCTGAGTTCAAATCCAGCCTCTACTGGAGACACTTACTAGCTGTATGACCTTGTTTGCTTCAGTTTCCTCATATGTAAAATGGGCTGGAAAAAAATTGGCAAACCACTCCAAGATCTTTGCCAAGAATACCCTATATTTGATCACAAAGAGCCCTACAAAGAATATGAATGAAAAAAAAGGAAAAAAATTAAAAATAAAAAGAATATGAATGAAATACAATAACACAACAACAACCACAATGCTTCCTCAGTCAGACCAACCCTCTCTTTTGACAAATGTAAAAAATATAATCTAGTATTATAGCTTGACTTTCCTGGGGCCACACAGCAAACCCAGGTCCTCAGCTCCCTCAGCTGCCAAGCCCATTGCTCTTTCCATTGTACCACACTGGCTCCAGGATACTTAGCCATGCATCCATGAACAAGTGACTGATGGGATTAACTATAACCTCCTTGCCAGGGTCACCAGGTTGTTGTTAAGTATCTAATGAAATGACTCTCAGTGAAAAGAGTTTGATAAATGATAAAGCAAATATGAGACATTAAATTTGATGTCCTGGAAAGAGCACTGGATTTGGAATCGGGTCATCTGGGTTCAAATCCAGGTTTTGCTGCTTGTGTGACTGTTGGCCCTGGTTGTCTCCTTTGTAAAATAAGCAGGGTGGATTAGATCAATTCTAAGGCTCTCTCTATTTCTAAGTCTGATTGCTCTTTCCCTCATCCTTTGGAGCCTGAAGGTAACTGTCAAGTCATGCTCAGAGAGCAGGTACTGCTTGGTTTTAATGCCACAAGAAATTGTCTGGGGGTGGGGGGAACTCCTTCCTCTCCGTGCCTCCATTTTTCCATCAGCAATATGGGCACCCTCTTCCCCTTAACAAGGAAGGGAGCTCTGAATGCATGCCAAAAAAAAAAAGTGCTTCGAGATAACCACCCCAAGCTTAACTAACTAACCCGCCATCTTTGTCAATCTGTAGGGTCTTGATGGCCCCACCGGAGAGAAAGGAGAACCAGGTGACCAAGGGAGACCAGGAGCTGCGGGATTGCCTGGTCCAATTGGGCTCCCGGGATTTACAGTAAGAGGGTCCCGCCATGAGGATGTCTTGAGGCAGGGGAAGGTGGAGGTGGAGGGTGACACAGCTTCTGGAGCACTGCCACAGCATCATGCCATGGACCTAGCCATGAGCCAAGCATTGCACTAACCCCCATCCTTCAAGGCAAGGTTGGGAAGTTGCTCTCCGTGATGCTAACCGCTAACTGGTGCCTTCCATGTTGTGAGTTTCCATTTCTGCAGAAAGTAATTTGAAGACTAGAAGGAGACTCCAGCTACAGCTGCCTACTGATACACCACACTGGCTTACAGTTTCCTCTCTACAGGATTTCACAGCATCAGAAACAATGGCAGGGGAAGAGGGAGGAGAGACAGAGAGCCAGCCTTGGGATCAGAAAAAATAATTGGGGTCAAATCTTGACTCTCTACATATTGACTGTGTGACCTTGGACAATCTCACTAAGATTACAAATTGCAGAACAGATGTGCTTCTGCATTGGGAGAGAGAGTTTCCTTACAGGGAGCTCCTGATGATGGTGAAACCATAGGGTTAGTTGGGATTGTAATCTTTTTGGAAGTTGGAAGAAGATAAATGGAATCCAAGAAACTGGATTCAAATTCTGACCTCACTACCTGTGCAATCTTTGAACTATGGGACAAGTGACTGAAGCTCTCTGTCCTTATCTATAAAATGAGGGGGCTAGAGTTAATGATCTCCATGGACCTTCCCACCTCTAAATCTTTAAGAATCATATTCTTGGAAACTAAAGGTTGTCTAATGCAAATAGTCACCCAAGACTTTTATCTTTCTCTAGAATCCCTGATAGATGGTTATTTGAAAAGTTATTATATATTTTCATTTTAGTCTTTTCAAATAACAAAGTTATTTTTCTCCCTCCCATCTAGACCTTTGCAGCAGGAAAAAATGAAACAAAAAACAAAATGACTATGTATCAAATATACAATCAAGCTAAACAAATCCCCATAATGACCATGTCCAAAAATGTGTCTCTTACTGCTGCTTGAGTCCACCACATCTTTGATAGATGGTGATTTGGCTTCTCCTTGCATATAATGTGTGAACTTGGAGTCTTATGAGACAGCCCATTCTGTGGTGGGTCAGCTTTAAGGGTTTGTATACTGAGCCAACATTTGCCACCTTGTTGCTTCCTGTCCATGGTCCTATTGTAGTTCTCCTTTCTGGGACCATGTAGAGTAAACCAGCTCTTCGAATCTCCCTCCTCGTTAGTCTTCTCCAGGTCAAATATCCCCATTTCCTTCAGTTATTCTTCAAGTCACATGGTCCCTCCTTGACCTGGTCATCCTTATTTAGACATGCTCCAGTCTGTCAAAGATTTGAGGTGTTTAACAAATGAATACATAGTAGGCACTTTAATAAATGTTTGTTCATTTAATTAAATTGAATGGGGACTCACACTGGTATAGGTATTCACACCCAGATGTTGCATTCACAGGGAGAGAAAGGAGAACCTGGAGAGAAAGGTGACCCAGGAACAGAGGTAGGTGGGCTTTCTTCCTCTTCCTCCTCTATGGGGAGCTATTTTTCCTTACTGTTGGACCACAAGTAGTCCACAAGTGCATCGTTCTCCCTCATCTTGAAGGATGTTCACAGTTTCTTGATAATAATGTAAGAACTCTTCCCCCCCCAGAGTAGCTCCATCGTCTGTCTTAGAATTTGCTTCTTCACTAAGCTCCAAAGATTATTAGTGGAAGGACTCCTGCCCCTTGTGACATCACCTCTAAAATTAGAGACAGACAATATAGTTTACCATGGCAGCCCATGAGATGCTATCATCTTTCATTTGTCCAAAGCCTTTGTGTGGAACCACATCTATATTCATACAAATATACAGAATATGTATCATGTATGCTTTAATATGTTCATTTGATGCCCCCATTGAAGAGTCACAATAACTCCAGGCTCTGCAGGACTATGCCATTGCAGATCTTGCCAAATTGGACAGGTGTCATACGTGAGCCCAGTGACTAACAATTTGTCTAAAGTTTGGTAGCAGTCTCTCTAAGTATGGAGTGGCTTCTCGCCAATGGTCTGGCCGACAGGTAAATTCATTTGGCCATAGTAACTCATTTCAGTAATCCCTGGAAGCATGGAGATGTTGGGATCTGTCGATGGAGAATGAACCCACTTCAAATAAAGCCACATCTCCTTAAACTGTTAATATGATCAGATTATAAATAATAAGAAAATGATAAAGACTCGGATCTTTAGAATTAGACATTTAAGGTCTTAGTTCCCTAAAAGAAAATTGTTAGAGCTACAAACAACCTTTGAAGTCATCTCATCTAACCCAGGAACGTGCTGGTAAATGTTTAACAACTAGCTCCCCAGTAATGCATGGCACCCTTTAAAGTTAAATCTACATTATAAATTTTTTTCTCCAGCACTTTCCAGAGTCCCAACAATTAACAAAACAGTAAGTCAAATTGTGTTTTGTAGCATTTGTCAAGTTTCCAAGATGTGAATGCTCACACTGAAATTTTAACAATCAGCTTTCATGAACAGGTATGAGCTGGTTCTAGAACACCCCCTGATCCAACTACTTTATTTTACAAATGAGAAAATTGGGCCCCAGAGAAGAGAAGTGATTTATCTGCTTACCAAGAAACAAAATAGAGATTCAAACTTGAAGGTAGCTAAGTGATACAGGAGATAGAACATAAGTCTTGGTGCCAAGAAGACTTGAGTCAGACATTTATTAGCTGTTGGACCTGGACAAGTTATTTAATCTCTACCTGCCTCAGTTTCCTCAACTGTAAAGTAAAAATAGGATTTACCTCCCCAAAAGTTGTTGCAAGGATAAAAATAGATAATAATTGTAAAGCACTTAGCACAGTCTCTGGCACATGGTATGCACTTAGTAAATTTTTTTTCTTTTCCTCTTATATGGTGAATTGTGTGCTTTGCAGATTTCAAGAACTATAGAATTGAGGGTTATCATTATCATGTGAACTAAACAGCTCCATTTCTCTTTGCCCTTCCTCCTCCCCAGATCTCTTAGGAAACTCTGAGGTTCCTGCTAAAGAATTCACCCTTATTTTGGTTGGCATGGAGCCATGGACACTTACTGGCTGTGGGACTCTGTCTGCCTTAGGTTCCCCATGTGCAAAAATAGGATAGCAATAGTACCTATCTCCCAAAGCTTGTTGTAAAAATAAAATGAGATTAATATTTATAAAGCACATAGTAGGTACTTAATATGGGGGAGGGGGAGAGGAAGTGATGAATGTCTTCCAGACATTCTCTGTTTTCCCCACATCTTCCTACTTCTTCTTAACTTTGGAGTCCCAAAGTAAACCTGGTACTTTAAAGGGAATCCTACAGCTTTAGATTTGAAAATCTCTTTCCATCCATGATTCTATGACATTGGAAGAAGATGATCTGTTGGTTGAGAATTATTTGGCAAAACCCTTGTTGTTCTAATGTTTTTCTCTTTTGATTTTCAGATATCTGGACCACCAGGGCCCCAGGGCCCCCCAGGACCCACAGTAAGTTCTCATTATTGATTTTGGGCTACTGGATGATGGAGACATTTCAATCCCAACTATAGTCTCTATAATTCTATGGCCCCTCCATTGCCATTGGTTGGTGTTGACATTTCCCTTGGGTACCTTCCATCTTATTTCCCTCCAAAGCAGAAGAGTATAATGGAACATAACTGTATTCTGAGTGAGAAGAACTAAATTTGAATATGGTTTCCCAGTTAGCTTTGTGACTTTGCCCTCTCCCTGTCTTGCTTCCTTTCCTTATTTAGAGTAAATAATCTGTCCCACCCATCCCCATCTTCCAAGATGTGTATAACTTTCTAATACAGAGACTCTTTCTCTCCCCCAGCATCCAACATACAACCTAGCACATAGTAGGTGCTTAATCACTCTTTGTTTAATTGAGCTGAATCTCAGTAACACTGAAGAGGTTTGTTCAATAGGGTTTTTTTTTAATGAATTGGGAAGCCACTGGCTCAAGCCATTGCAACATCTGGTATATTGCCCTCCAGGACCCCATCTGTCAAGAATGGTGCCTCCTATTTACTTAACCCTTTGCATCTGATCCTCCTCTTCCTGTCTGCTGCTCACATGCTAGCAAGTTGGCGAGGACATCAGCATTAAAATAGAAAATGACCCATTTAAAACAAGGCCTGCTGGGCCATCTTTCCATGAGTTGTACTTCAAAGGACTTGTTTAAAGGGGCTCTGCCCCAAGCCAATGAGCATTCTTGTCTCGTGGGACTCATTATTCCAATAGAATCATCTGACCATCTACCCAGAGAGACAGTGGGACCACAGTGTTCAAGCCAGTCCCTCTGCAAAAAAAAAAAAAAATCAATCAGCATGTATTTAGAAAGGGCACATGAGGTGCCAGGCACTGGGGAAACAAAGACAAGATACAGCAGGGCCTTCCCTAAAGGAGGTTACACTCTATTGGGAGAGACAACAGATAATTCACAAATAAATATATATACAATAAATCAAGCGGGGATTTTTTTGTAAGAGAGAAGATGTCAATAGCTGGGAGATTAGGAGAAGGAAAGGAAAGGGAAAAAAAAGGAAGCGAAAGATAGGAAAGGAACAGGAAGGAAGGGGAAAGCAAGGGAAGGGAAAAGAGAAAAGAAAGAGATATGAGAAAGAGAAAGAAAATAAAGAGGAGGAAAGGAGGAAGAGAAAGAAAGGAAGGAAGAGGAGAAAGAAAAGGAAGAAGGTGAAAGTGAGATAGTGTGATCCAAGTACGGTGGACAGCCCATTCAAAAGTGTAGAGGTAGGAGATGGAGCAGACCATGAACAGTTAGATGGCCAGTTGGGCCAGATTATAGAGCATGCAAGGAAAAGTAATACATAATTACTTATTAGGAGTTTGGGATCAAGGTGAGAGAGACTTTAAAAGCTTATATTTGATGTCAGAGGCGATAAGAAACCAGTGGGATTTATTGAGTAAGAGAATGATATAATTATAGTTATATTTTCAGAAAATCAGTTTGATAGCTTTGGGAAGTGAGTGAATTATAGGGAGGAGACTTGAGGTTGGGGAGATCAGTGGGGACTATTGCAATAGTCTAAGGACCTGAACTGGGGGGGGGGGTCTGTTAGAAGGTAGAAAGAGATGGAGGGAAGAGAGACTGAGGAGGTAGAAGCAACAAGAATTAGCAATGATTGGGTATGGCCCAGTGAGAAGGTAAGGTAAGAGGGAGGAGTCAAGGACAGTACTTGCTGGACTATGAAGTACTTCACAAATCACTTGATCCTCACAAGTAGTGGGGTGAACAAATGTTATTATCCCTATGAGAAAGGGATAAAGAAATAGTAATTACTGACAGTCATATGGTTCAGCAAAGGACCTTATATCTCCTTTGGGCCTCACGGCAGCCCTATGTTATAACATTATTTATCGGTGAAGAATCCATGTTCCAGAGAAATTAAGGAAGTTGGCCATGGCTAGTAAGCAGCAGAACCAAGATCTGTACTTAGGTTTTCTAGTCCAAATCCAGCGTTCTTTCTGCTTTCCTATAACTGCCTGCTGATAAGTAATATTCTTCCTTTTTTCCCACTTTTAACCCAGAGCTCCATGAGCCAGGAAATTTTATCCAGTGCCATCTCACCCACATTATCATGGTAGACAATCATTGCTTCAAATGATGCTCCTCATGGACAAACTGATATACTCTTCATCTCAGCATGGCTGAATCCAAATGGTTTCACATCCCCAGGGTCCCACACCAATCCAGAGCAGCCTATACCATGGGATTGTCCAACAAGCAAAGGGCAAATGGACTACACCCAGGTGGTGATCATGGATGAAGTCATCCCATCCAAAGCCTTTGGAGGTCTATCATGGCTGGGCCGCAGGACATGCTACCCCATGGGCAAGGGGACGACTGACCTACCAGAAATGCAGTTTTAATGGTCTTTATTTCTCTTCTAAATGCAGGGTCTCCAAGGCGTTCCTGGACCAAAGGTAAGAGACAACAGGACTGATGATCCAAAGAGCCATAGCAGTGAAAGAAGGGAGTAATAGGAGAACACTTAGCAGCCTGGCTGACCATCAGCCTCCCTTCATCTCCCAATACATCTAGGAAATAAATTACCAATGCAGAAAGGTAGAAATGGTCTCACTAGAGAGGAAGTCCTGTGCTCCATCAGCATTTATTGCCACTGACTTGTGATTGCTAATGTCTGAACTTCTTCCCATTTATGTATTCATCCATTCCTTGCACCTTAATGGATATACATTAATAGAGATCCAAATCAAACCTTTCAGTCAAGAAACTTACAGTCTAATGGAGGAGGAGACATAGATGCAAACAGCTGTGATACAAAGGAAAATTATACTAGTGCAAAGAAGGGAAATTTGAAAAAGATCCCTTTCACCTGGTGGAGCTCAAGGAAGGCTTCATGGCACAGGTCATACCTGAGGTAGGCCCTGAAGAAAGGGAGAGAATGGACAAATAAAGTTGGAATGAGTCTATACTAGATGTGGGAGATGGTTTTAGGAAAGTCACAAGCCACAAGAAGACTATCTCTAAAAGACAAATTCTATATCTCTTACTCATATGCCCTTGGGCAGGTCATTTAAATCCCTCTAGATCTGTTTTCTCAACTAGATAACAAGAGGATTAGGTTAGAAGTTTTCTGAGGTTCCTTTTAAGTCTCAAGGCTTACCATTTCTACCTTCCAATCAAAAGCTTCTCCATCCTTCATTCACACTAAAGTCAATGATTGTAGCTTTGTAGCTATAAATCAATTTTAGCCATCCCATGAAACTGTCATTCTTGTAGGTAATTTCACCTTGATAAGAGTCATAGCTATGGCTGGAGGTCAAAGGGTATTGCAACCATGTCTGGTCCCAGATCCTCCTCAGTTAATGTGTATACGAGAGAGAGAGAGAGAGAGAGAGAGAGAGAGAGAGAGAGAGA
>JAJPUD010005180.1:155787-167841 GCA_023553655.1 Myrmecobius fasciatus
GATAGATAGATAGATAGATAGATAGATAGATAGATAGATAGATAGATGTATAGTTGGATAGATGGATAGATAGATAGATGGATAGATGGATGGAAGGATGGATAGATAGATAAATAGAAGGATAGATAGATAGATAGATAGATAGATAGATAGATAGATAGACAGATAGATACTTAGACCAAAAGGTCTAAGTAATGCAGAGGACTAGGTTTGAGCCCAACTGAGTTTGAGCTCTGGAGAGCCTGAAAGTATTTTGAGCCTGTGAGAACAAAATGACCCGAGAGAATCCCCTGCCTCCTGGTCATCTGCTAACTTTTAATTATCTTTATAGCCCAGGCTGTATCATAAAATCACAGAGTTGGAAGGGACTTCAGAGCTCTTCTAGTCTACCTGTTTTCAGGTAATTCTTGCTATGAAGACCCATAAAGTTGAGGATCAGAGAGCATGGAAGCATTTGGAAAATACCAACCTCGAGCAAGTATGGAAGGACTAGAGTTGATTTAACCCCCAATGTCCTGACTGCTAGCCTATGAACCAATCCACATTTATTATTCCAGCTCTGCCACTCACAACTAGAGTTGTATTTAGCTCTCTGGGCCTCAGTTTCTCCACTTCTGTGATCTTTTCCAGCACTCTGTCACAGACTTTCCAATGCATTGGTCTCAGTCTTACAATTCCATCCTAGTGACTCAGAACTGACATTTGCATTTTTTTTCTTATTTTAAAAGTTGAAGAGGTACTTCCAGAGTTCCCACTAGTCCAATTATTTTTCATTTTAGAAAATCTTGGAGAGGAAAGAGTCTTGTCTAGATCAAAGTTCTTAAACTGTGTCATAACCCCATATAGAGTCTTATAACTGAATGTGGGGGGTTACAAAATTATGTGTGTGTATATATGTGTATATATATGTATATATACACATAATTTTGTGTATATATACATGTATAGAAAATATACCTATATACCCAGGGTTGTGTAAAAATTTTGCATATATATATATATATATATATATATATATATAAAATACACGTATATACCCAGGATTATGTAAAAATTTCTTGGGTGAAAAGGGGTCATGAATGGAAACAGTTTATGAAGCCCTGGTCTAGCTCACATAGCTAATAAAATGCTTCCAACCCCTAACTTAGCACTCTCCTATGACCTTTTCAGACTGATTCCCTTCCAACCACTCGCCCTTGAGGATATTCATTCCTCTGCCTCACATTTCAAACTCCACTCCAGCTCCCTGTCTAAGAATCCAATAAGAAACACTATTATATAATTACAAAGCCATGAATTTTCCTCTATATTTTTCTAAAGTTTGATGGATTTCATTTGTAAAATAGAAACTAAAATGTAAAAGCAAAAGGCAGAATTACTCTCCTGCTAATACATCAAATTTAGAAACAGTCAAGTATTGAATTATCCCAATAGACTGCACAAAGCTAACATCTAGCAAATATTTTCCATTGTTGTAAGTTGTGTACCAAGTGATTAATCTATCCAGTTCTTGTGATTGAAATCACCATAATAATAACTCACATTTAAAGTTTACAAAGCAACACTGGGAGAGAAGGAATATAAATATTATCTCCATGTCATGGATAAGGAAACAGAGGCTTGGAAACCTTAGTTTTTGGTTAGAGACACAAAATGAATGGGTGTCTCAGAACTAGAAGTTGAAATCAGGTCTTTCTTTACTTCAACCTCAGAAGTCTCTCTGTTCTGACACACTACCTCTCTACCCTTTGAAAAACTGTTAGAAGATAACAGTATATTCACTATGGCAGTCAGCTGAATAGTCAAAAAAAACCAAATCCTGATAGGTCCTTTGCCAAGCCCCAGTTGGTCAGTGTTCAGATCCTCATTGACTCAGAGTAAATGTAAATACCACTCTTTTCTGTTTTGGCCAGAAACCCTGAAGGTCTTCTTCCTGCCCCGATTTATTTATTGTTTATTTAGATTTTTTTTTTTGGCTAGGTGAAAGAGGCATTTTCTGCCTCATTTATTACCTTAGCTTTAATCAATGAATGGATATGGCCTCAGTCAAACTATGACATGAGAGGGCCTTAGCTTAAAAAGGCCAAGTTCTCCCATTTCATCCAGGGTCATCTCCAGTCACCCTGATCTTGCTTCTGGACCCAGATGACTCTGAGGGAAAGTGAGGCAGGTGACCCTGCTCAGCTTTCCCTCACTTCAATCCAAATCACTTGTACATCATGGCATCACCTCCTTAATGGCATGGTCCTTTCCAAGAACCAAGAACAAACAGCAATAGTAAGAATAGCTAGGAAAAAACCAGAAAATCCAACCATTTCTTAAAATATTTCCAAAAACCCAGTTATTTTATGTCATATAGACAAAATATCCAGATAGTTCACTGACTTATTACATTCAGCTTTTACATACGGCTGAAATTTGACAATATGGCTGAAAAGCACAGGACCAAGCATACAATCTTGGTTCACTCCATTAGAGATTGAAAAGCTTGAGAGCACTGCCCATTGTCCAGAATCCGGGCAAACATGCCATCCTGAAATTAGCATTCTATGTGATGAACTTCTCTGAGCAACTGAATTTTGACATAATTTTCCATAAGCCCTCACGACTAACAGTATCGAAGGTCTTGGACAGATCTACAAATGTTGTATACAGATTCTGTTCTGCTCTTGGAATTCCTCCTGGAGTTGTCAGGCAGTAAACACCATATCATATTGACTGTTCCTTGGTCCCTTTTAAAGCCACACTGGCTCTCAGATAAGTAACTTTTTTTAGGTGTAGGGTCAGTCTATTAAGGAGGATTCTGGCAAGAATTTTGCCAGCAATGACTAAGAGAGACCCCCTGTGATTGTCACAGGACAATCTATTCCCTTTTCCTTTATAAAGATAGACAATGGAAGCATCTTTGAACTCCTAGAGTATAACTTCTTCACCTTAACACGATAAAACTTTGTGGATACACCCTCATAGCAAACATTAGCATTTAATAGACTATGTGATTGTCAGAAGAAGAGACAGACAGGATGTGAGAATGATCAAGGCAATGTGGTGCAGAGTGCTGGACTGATCATAGACTTATCCTCTCCAAGCTGAATATTCACATTCAACAAAAGTGGTGGCCCCAAGGCAAAAAGACTACTTAAAGAATTAATGTCAGCGGATTAGAGTGCTTCTCTGAGAGGGAACAGTTTGTTGCCAAGTTGGAAAGTAAATTGAGCCAATTCACATGAGTTTTGGTGCCACGTAGACATGTGCCATTTTTCCAAGAAGGTCACATTGAGTTGGTATTGTTTTCTCCAAGGAGATGGCCATTCAGGGACTGTCTCAGTGCTATTCTATCTCCAGAGCAGCACGTTGGTCCCTTCTTATGCTGTAACGATAAAGATGAGGGAAGCAAACCTTAGGACAATGCCTTGTGAAATTATGTCTCCGCCTCCCCCACTGACCTAGTCAGTCATTCCTCCCTGATATCTGCCTTTTACAAATATTTTTCAGATCCCAGGGTAAATAGATCATAGAGTCCAACATTTAGGGCTGCAGGAGATACCACCTTGTCCAAATTCCTTCTTTTAGGATTAAGGAAACTGAGGCTCAGTTAAGTTGCCCACGGTCCACAAGCATGTCAAAGGTAGAATTCAAACTTAGGTCTTCTGACTTCAATGCCCCTCTGTTGTCTTGTCATTGAACTCTGGGGACAGAATGACACCACCCAAAGTTATGGCTCAATCTGGACAAGAGCCCTCTCACAATATTAATTGCCATCTCCAGGAAAAGCAGAAATTGGCTCATCAAGATTTCAAGGCTCTAATTCCAGTATCGTTGCAACATTTGGACCATTTTAAATGGAAAGAAAACCACTTACATAGTGTGATTTGAGGGTATAAGAATGGCACTGCCCCAAATTTAAGCATCACCCCTATTTTAGTAGAGATTCCACCATTATGAATTCATGCCATTGGCTTAAACATTTCTCTCTCCCTGTGATCCTCTAGAAAAATAAAAATCACCCCCAAAGGTGAAAACACATTAAATCCTAGAACCATAATGCTTTAAGGATCCATGATGTCATCAATGTCATCTCCCTCCTAACCTTTTCATGCCTTAATAGACAGGCTTAGTGAGTTATTTAGACCAGAATTATAATCACACTCCTCCCAAAGGAGGAAATTCCCTCTCCCAATCTAGATCGGCACCTTCCCTGCAAATTTTAGATTAGGATTGTTCTGGGAGCATTGAGATTTGACCAGGGTCACACAGCCAGTGTATATCAGAGTCAGGCCTTGAATCCAGGTCTTCCTGATATGGAGACCAGTTCACATTCTCTCCCTCTCTCCTCTCTCCTCTCTCTCTTTCTGTCCTCTCTCTCTATCTCTTTGTCTCTGTCTCTGTCTGATTTTGTCTCTCTCTGTCTCTCTTTTTCATTTCTCTGTCTCTGATATCTCCCTGTCTCTCTCTTTCATTTCTCTATCTTTGATATCTCCCTGTTTCTCTGTCTCTTTCTTTGTCTCTGTCTCCACTCTTTCACACTTCTTTATGTTACTGTTATCCAAAGCAGCAATCACCTGGTCATGCTATCAGAACTGGGCTTCAAACACCCTACATACACTTTACAGATGAAGGAGCCAAGTGTGTGAATGACTTGCTTAAGAACCTTGCCCAGATATAGAGCATCCAAAACACTTGTGGAAGGCTGGATTATAATTTCTAAAGTCAAACCCCAATGCATTCCTCTCCCCCATCCCTACACAAGTGTGTTTTTTTTCTTTTTATTCATTCCCACTTTGACCAAAAGGAAGAAACATTATCTCCCATAAGTAGTAGGGAATAGTCTTTCTTGGCCCCAAGCCAGGGCTTGCTATCCCTCTGTCTTCAGCTGGCCAGGGCCATATCTCCCAAGTGGTGACCATGACTTCCCTCCCTAACCCTGCTCTTTGAAGAGATCATAAATTTAGAGCCAGACAGGAGAAAAGAGACCAAAAATTAATTGGAAACTAAACAATCTAATCTTAAAGAATGAATGGGTGAAAGAGCAAATCATAGACACAATCAATAGCTTCATCCAAGAGAATGATAATAATGAGACAACATACAAAAATTTCTGGGATGCAGCCAAAACGGTAATAAGGGGAAATTTTCTATCTCTAGATGCTTACTTGCATAAAATAGATTAAGAGAAGATCAGTGAATTGGGCTTGCAAACTCAAAAACTAGAAAAAGAACCATTAAATTAAATTTGATTTTCTCAATTTTGTTAATTAAATTACAATTTTGATTAAATACCAAATTTGAAATTCTGAAAATAAAAGGGGAGATTAATAAAATTGAAAGTAAACAGAGCCAGAAAGACTCCCATTTTACAGAAAAAGAAAGTGAGCACCAGAGAGCTTGTGAGCAAGGTCACATAGGTAGTCAGTGGCCCAAAGGGGACTCGAACCCAAGCCCTCTGCTTCCACAATCCAGAATTCTTTCCATTCTCCCACACTGCTTGGTTGCATGAACGTCATGGGGGATTGCGAGCCTGAGGGAAAGGGGTAGAGCTCTGGAAGGAAGGGAAGGCTGAATGAGAGGGGAGGTGGGAAGGACAGCGGACCCCTTTGGCCGCCTTCCTGGATTCCCTGCAGAGAGCCCTGCCTGGTCAGCCCACACTGCATCCAGTGTCTCCATGTTGTTGTTGATTTCCATGTCAATATCATCACCTGTCCTCGAGAGCTTATTTTCCCGTTTTGTTTGATTACGAGCGTTATGTTTGTCTAAAGTCATTGCTTCACTCACTTCTTCCCTCCCCATGTCCTTTTTTCTCCTTCCCCCCTCCCCACCCCAACACCCTCCCGTTCCTCCCTGCCTTCTTTTTGTTTAACCCTTCCCTTCTGTCCAGGGTGCTTCAGGTTTGGACGGCAGGCCTGGGCCACCGGTGAGTCTTGTTTCTCCATTATCTCACCTCCCTCTTCCCCAGCCCCAAGCCTGTGATTTGTCTTGTCTGTCCCACTGTAGCCTCGTTTATACTGTGAGTCACTACGTTTTACCACCACCGCCATCAAGGAATCAGTTGTGCTTGATTTGAAAGCATTATCACATTTCTTCTGGGTCAAATGGGTCATGTAATTATTGAATGTGAGAAAAAGAAGCTCAGAACATGGAATATGAAATGTTAGAGGGGAGGGCCCTTAGAACATAGTAGGATGTCAGAACTGGAAGAGAGCTTGTTTTCCAATGTCAGATTTGGAAGGGATCTTAGAACATAGAGTGTCAGCTCTGGAGGAACATAGAATGTTAGAACTGGAGGGAGCTTTAGAACATGGAATTTCAGAGCCAGAAGGAACCTGAAGCACAGTGAACATAGAATGTCGTAGCTGGGTATGCTTTTCGAGTATAAAACACAGAAAGTCACAACACAAAACTTCTTTAAAAATCCACCTCTTTTAACCTTCTAATTTTACAGAGCAGGCAAGGCCCAGAGAAGGGAACCAACTTTTTTTAATTTCTTAAGACTTTTTTCCTAATACCACACAGTGGTGGAATCACTTCTAGAGCCCAAGTCTTGCTGGGCTCTATTATCCAGAACTGGGATTCAGTAATTATTCTGCCTCATGTCCTAAATATTCCCAGGAACTGTCCTCATTTTCGGTTGATCAGATATACATTTACCAAATGCACATGATTGATTTTGAAGCAGACTTTGAAAGTCGTTGCTTTTTCACAATACCTCCCCTGTCCCCAGGTTATCTTCCCTACTGAGAGGAATCAGGAACATGCTCTGTTTGTCCCCATTACACTATCCACCCTGTCCTCATGCTCTGAGTTGTATTCATCTCATTCTTGCCCATGGTAATCTTATTAACAGTGATTAGCAGTTACCAGTCTGTCACCTAACCTGTGGAGAGCTTGGGATGTATTATTTTCCTACTTCCTTCATTAAAACCCATTTTAAAATATCTCCTGATTTAACCTTGATGACCCCCCTCACCAACAGAACACATATTAATGTCTATAGATGACTCTCAGACAAAGAACAATTTTAATTTCCCTAATCATTAAGAAGTATACCCCCATTCACAGAATGTCAAAGCTCAAAGGGTCCTTAGAAGGGAGGGAAGGATTTCCAAAATACAAAAGGACCCGAGAACATGGAATATAAGAGAAGGAAAGTTCCTTAAAAGAGAAAATTGAATATCAGAGGTAAAAGGGACCTTGGAACATAGGATGTATGAGCTGAAAGAGGCCTTAGAGTTCTGCTCACTTGGCAGAAAAAGTCCAAAGTCACACTACAAAATAGCAGTTAGCCACTCTTAGGGTCTCCCTCATCCCTGTTCCCTCCCCTTCCCCAAAACAATTACATCATATTGTATTTAAACACAAAAGTGGTCTTTCTGCTCATTCTCATGCACACTCACTTGGAAGTGAACTTCCATTTGTAGCAAGTAGTGCCCTTTCTCCATCTTTCTTGGAACCAACCAAAACCCTGTAGAGTTCAGTGTCTAGGGGCCAGAAAACCATTTCTTCTCTGTGCTAAGCTATTGCTCCCAGCAAGGGATGGAACTCAGTTCCAGGTCTTCATTCTAGATTTTTAATACACAATGCTAGTTGATTGAACAACTCAGAAATCAGCCCACAGAGACAGATTCTCTCTAAGTCAGATCTGCAAATGCCAAGTCCATCTTGGCTTGGTCTGGGGCACAGAGACTTTTGAAATGCCAACTGTTGAAGTCTCATCTCATAGAAGTTGGCAAAATGGAGTTTTGCTGATGCTTTAAGGGTCTCTTATTTAGTGTTTAAGGCTAGGTAGAAACTGGCCTCAATCAGACTGAGACCTGTTGATGACCTTAGCTTAAAAAAGCCACAGTCTCCCACTACATCCAGGCCATCTCCAGTCATCCTGATAAATATATGATTATATATTTATATATAAAATATATTATACACATATATTAAATATATATATCTGGATCCAGATTGTTCTGGATGGGAAATTGAGGCAGATGACCTTACACAGCCCTCCCTCACTTAAATCCAATTCACTTTCATGTCACGGCATCACCTCCCCAATATCATGGTCCTCTTCGGGAAGGGGCAAACAGCAAGAACAGCAACAACCTCTGTGTGAATGGTATCCAGACAGCACTGCCTCCAAGCCCAGTCCACCCCATTTCTACTATTTCTGAACCAGAATAATTATAAGAAATACTTACCAGCTCAATTAATGAGGAGAACGACTCCCATCTCCATGACATCCTTGGTAATTAAGCAATACAAATGTTATTATTTTCGGCTGATAAATGAGAAAACCAGATTTCAGGGGGGTGACTTGCCAAGGATCACCCCGACTACGAATTATAGTGAAGCAGGAATTCCAATGTCGGAATACTGGTTCTAGGGTCAGCCACCACATTAGTTGCCCTATCTAGCTTGCTCTTATAGATTTTGAGAAGAGGCGTTGAGAGGACCAGTTTAATTCTCCTAAGGATGGGAGATCAATCATTAACACAGGACTGAGAACCAGGAGTCACATAAGTTGACAGTCAGTCAACAAGCAAGCTCACAGGCAGTTTTATATAAATTAGGCTATACAAGATAAGATAGATAGATAGATAGATAGATAGATAGATAGATAGATAGATAGATAGATAGATAAATGATAGATAGATGATAAATGATAGATAGATAGATGAAAGATAGATAGATAAATGATAGATGGATAGATAGATAGGTAAATGATTGATAGATAGATAGATAGATGATAGAGACAGAGACAGAGAAAGATACACAGAGATACAGAGAGAGAGACAGAAAGGGACTGAGAGAGACAGAGATAGAGTGTCAGTGCAGTTTTAATTTTTAATAGCACAAAAACACACTGAGACTTTTGGAACATCCTGTGTATATACACATATGCACTTATGTGTGTTATATGTACATATATTTTTATTGAAAGAAATAAGGGTAGTTAAAAGAAAACTTGTCCATCATTCAAGTACTTATTAGCACCTATTATGTGCCTTGCACTATACTTTTTTTTGTATTTGGGATGCAAACAGAGAGAATGAAATAATCCCTAATCATAAGAGCACTCCATCCCAGAAAGGCAGCCCAGTCCATCTAAAATTGTCTCTGGGATGAATAGAAAGCTCACAGATCCAAGCACATGTACAAAGCGGTCCGGTGTGGGGCGGCTTGGGAGGGAGGACTCTTGCAGTGGGAGAGATTTTCTCCAGAAGATCATTCATGACCCATAACTTAAAGGAAGCGGGAGACTCAATGAAGTGGAAGTAAGGATAGAGGGATTCCAGGCAGTGGGTGATCACCACAAAGTCGGGAGATGGAACATTATGAGGGAGGGACAGGGCCCCCAGCTAGCAGCATCAGGACTGGCGTCTTGGTCCTGGATCCAGAGTCCTATCTACTCCATCCCTTAAAGGAAGGGCTTGGAGACCTCCCAAGGCTGCTTCTGATATGGTGGCCATGGATGAAAGGAAAGAGGTGAAAGGAAAAGACCCGCATTTACAGAGGATGAAGGGCTGTGCTTGGGTTGGTCCAGGGGGCTGGAGTTCTCAGGGAAGTAGAGTAAATGGAAGCCTCTTCTGCCTGCTTCTGTTTGTGTGTGCATCTTGCCTTTGTCCCCTTGGCATGGTGACCTGCCCACCCACCTGCATGATACTGGGCCTACCAGTCCAGGGCCCTTCTCTTCTCTGTTGACTTTCCTCTCAAACGCTTTCAGAAAATGAGCCATTCCCCTCCTCCTGTTTTCAGCTTGGCTGGCTTGGCTGTGAGGCAAAAGGGTTCAATTCTGCAGAATTGGGACATTGAAACCAGAAATCCAGCCCCCTCCCCAAGCCTAAATGGGACTGGATCGCAGCTGCACAACTATCCCTGACCTTGGCCTTGCCAACCCTGAAAACTGTCAGCAGATAAACAGAGCCTCTGCTCCCCAGATTTCCTTCCACATCCATTGTGGTTTTGCCTGCAGGAGTCAATTGTCCCTTAATAAGATTTGCCCATATCACCAGGGCCATGACCGCCCCCTCCCCTTTTTTTCAAACCCCACAGGGTACTCCAGGACCAGTTGGGGTTCCCGGCCCAGCAGGACCAAAAGGGGAAAGGGTGAGTGTACCTGCTCAGCTAAGCTGTGCCAGCCAAAATCTGGGCAGTGGGATGGATGGAGAGTCCCAGGATTGAAAGCTAGAGGGGGCCTCAGAATCAGTCAGTCAGCAAGTACTTAATAAGCAGCCATTATGGGCCTGGCATTTTGATAGGAACATTTAAATGGGCTTACCGGCTGCCCAGACCACATAGCCAACAACAACATCAATAACAATAATAATAATAATAATAATGCAGTGATAATAATATAAAATTAAAATAATAGCAGTAATCATAACTCGTGTTTTTATAGTGCTTTGAGGTTTGCAAAGTGCTTTGCTCACCAAAACTTTGCACAGTAGGTACCACATATCATAACCATGTCCATTTTACATGAGAAAAAGTGACACGCTAGTAATTGTCAGTGTTAGGATTTGAACCAAGCAAATTTAGCCCTCTGTACACTGTCAAGAGAGGTTCTCAGTGTTGCTTTTAGTTGGTTTCTGGATGGAGTTTATAGCTTTCAAGGTGCCTCCATTAGCCTGAGAATAAACTCCTGTTCCCTTGTGGGTGGTTCTGGCCACCACTTAAACCCAAGGAGAGCAATAGCAGAAGGCAGTCACATTGCCCTTCTGCCCAGGGCTGTAACTAGGTAACAGTTGCATAAAGATAAACATCAAGGACAGCTCTGAAGGGGAGAGAAATAATCTGGAGGCCACAAGCAGCTTTAGGAGGGATGGGGGGATACCAGACAATGTCACCAATGATGCTTTGCTGATGCTTGAGTGTTGACACTGGTTCATGTGGTCAGAGTCAGTGAGTTCTGGCTGGCAAAGCCCCTTCCTCCCCACTCACCAGTGGGCTCATCCTCCCTTCTTTATCACTTCAATTTGCCAGACCCAAAAAGTAGAGGGCAATGGTGACATAATAACAATAATGAATAATAATGATCCATATCCTCATGATGAGTTAACATTTATAAAGCATTTTTCCCACAACAGTCCTCAAGTTTCAAGTAACTCCATCTTGAAGTCTTGCCTCTGACAGAACTTGGCTATGTGATCCTGGGCAAGTCATTTAACCACAATTCTCCAGACCAATAATGTCCAACTCAAATAGAAGCAGGTACCCCTAAGTCACATAAGGTCCATCTTCACAAGCTATCTATTCAAAAACTACCTATTAACATTCTAGTTTTAGTTTCTTCATCTGTAATGATAATAGTACCTACTTCAAGAGGATGGGGTGAGGATCATATGTGTAAAGTGCTTTGCAAACCTCAAATGGCTATATAACTGTGAGTGATCAAGGCATTATCATCTAACTTCTAATAAAATAATCCTAAAAGAACAGCAGGTTGCATCGTTATGATCCTTTACATGGGGTGGCCCCATGGACCCACACCTTAGCACAACATGATGAGTTCATTTTACAGAAGAGGAGGATGCCTTAATATTGCTCAATCTGATTATTATAGTATTTTTACTTATTTTGTTCATTGTTTCTCATTTACATTTTTAATCTGGTTGGAGCCACATTCAGGAGGATTGTGGGTCAGTAGCCCATAGATTTAACTCTACTCCAAGTTTAAAAGAAGATGCTGATCTGCATTGGTAAAGGGAGTTTCCTATCAAACAAAATCCCAGGTTCTCTCCTCATCTTAAAGCTCAAAACTTGCTAAGGGTCACCTTGCTGGTAAGGATCAAAGCCAGAATCTGAACTCAAATCACTGACTCCAGATCCAGGGCTTTTTCCACAGCATAGTGATGGCTTGAGTGACACTAAAGTCACTAAGGAATATCTGAAAGCATGGCCAGCCCCCACCTATTCTCACCCCCTTTTTGGTAACTGCCGCCCACCTTGCCTCCGGCTCCCACCACAGAATTGCTTTTTTACACTTTATCATTTGATGGAAACAGTTGAATTGAAAGTCCAGAAGACCTGTCTCAGACACTTACTAGATGTGGATTCTTGACAAAT